>WTXI01000297.1:0-44166 GCA_022376515.1 Lactifluus volemus
CCAGCTATATGGAGAAGTTCTGGAAGGATACTTCAAACCGCTTGCAGCACAGACTCTATTTCGTTCCGTCATGGGGCAGCTCTTTGCTGCTCTCGCTCCGCTTTCCATCCGCTCTTTGACTACTCTGCGACGATATGCGCCCAAGGGTGACCCCGAGGACCCCGACCCCGAGGATTCGGAATGCATTATTGAAATGCTCCGACACCTTGGCTCACTGCTCAGTAATGTGACTTCATCCGACGATACCCTCCCAATCGTCCCTCTTCACACCTCCTTCCGTGATTTCCTGGCCGATGAGAAGAGCGGGATATTCCACATCGACCTTGGCAAGGCTCACCGTCAGCTGGCACATTCCTGTGTTGGATTAATGCTCAATGAGCTGAAATTCAACATTTGCAAATTGGAGTCGTCATATCTCGCGAACAGGGATCTCCCAGACCTTGAATCTCGAATTTCAGAATATATTCCACCTGCTCTATCGTATGCGTGCTTCTTCTGGGGTCATTTAGAACATCTTGGCGTTGAACGTGACCTGTTTCCAAAACTTCGATTGCTGTTCGAGACAAGTTTCTTTTCTGGCTGGAAGTGCTTAGCATCAAGAGTAGTGTCGGTTTGCATCACGAGCATTGGCATCTCTGCACACATGGTTACGGTCTGATCAGCAGAAGGTAGGCGGCTGTTATCATGTTATACGACATGTAGTAACTATTGGGCACAATTACAGCGATCATTCCAATCAGACGTTGACAATCTATTGGGATTAGTGAACGATGCGTTCGCGTTTGTGAGGTATTTCGGGATGGCGATAGCAAGGAGCCTCCCGCATATATACATATCAGCTCTTCCTTTCGCACCATCCTCTTCCCGCATCGTAAACCACCACCTTCACTTATTCCCTCGAAAGCTGTCTTTGAAACGCGGACGGTTGGCTGATTGGCCGGCATTAGAAATGACCATTAAAGCACACGATGGACCCGTCAACTCTGTTGTATTCTCGTCAGATGGACAGCGCATCGCAACATCCTCGCGAGATTGCACGATTCGGGTGTGGGATGCTACGACGGGGGAAATTGTAGCGGGGCCGTTTTCTGGAGATACCGACGAAATCTTCTCCGTCGCATTCTCGCCTGACGGACAACGCATTGCGTCGGGCTCGGGGACTGCATGATTCGGGTGTGGGATGCCGCAACAGGAGAGGTTGTAGCCAGCCCATTTCATCGACACATGAGCTGGGTTAGATGTGTTGCATTTTCACCGGACGGGAAACGCATCGCCTCGGCCTCGGACGATCACACCATTTGTGTTTGGGATGCCGCAACTGGAGAGGTCGTTGTGCGCCCATTTATTGGACACATCGACCAGGTCCACTGCGTTACATTCTCACCAGACGGGCAATGTATCGCCTCTGCCTCTGGAGATTGCATGATCCGGATGTGGGATGCTGCAACCGGAGATATGTAGCGGGCCCATTTACTGGACACACTAAATGTGTTAGGTGTGTTGCGTTCTCACCGGATGGGAACAGCATTGCTTCGGCCTCGGACGATCGCACGATTCGTGTATGGGATTCCGCAACAGGACAGGTCGTAGGAGGCCCGTTCACTGGACACACCGATGCTATCTTCTCTATTGCATTCTCGCAGGACGGTCAACGCATCACCTCAGCCTCGGGAGATCGCACAATTTGCGTGTGGGATTCCGCAACAGGCCAGATCGTGGCAGGCCCATTTACTGGACATACCCGTTCCATATTTTCTGTTGCACTCTCGCAGGACGGGCAGCGGATTGCCTCGGCCTCGGAAGATCAGACGGTTTGTGTGTGGGGTGCCAGAAAAGGAGAAGTAGCTGGTTCGTGTACTGGACATTCCCAGTCGATCCTTTCTGTTGCGCTCTCACCGGACGGGAAACGGATTGCCTCTGCCTCTGCAGATTGCACAATTTGTGTGTGGGATGCCGCAACAGGAGAGGTCACAGCAGGTCCGTTTACTGGTCACACCCATCGGGTCACTTTCGTTGCATTCTCCCCTGAAGGGCGGCGGATTGCCTCTACCTCGCTCGATCGCACGATTCGCGTGTGGGATACCGCGACAGGAAATATTGTAGCGGGCCCGTTTACTGGACATACCGATATTGTCCTGTCTGTTGCATTCTCGCCGGACGGACAACGCATCGCGTCGGCCTCGATCGATCGCACAGTTCGCGTGTGGGATGCCATCATGGGAGAGGTTGTAGTGGGCCCGTTTATTGGACACACTGATGTGGTCCACTCTGTTGCATTCTCGCCAGACGGGAAACGCATTGCGTCGGCCTCGGAGGACCACACGATTCGGATATGGGATGCCATAACTGGAGAGGTTGTGGTGGGCCCGTTTACTGGACACACAGCCCCGGTCCGCTCTACTACATTTTCGCCGGACGGGAAGCGCATCGCGTCGGCCTCGGTGGACTGCACGATTCGAGTATGGGATGCCGTAACGGGAGAGGTTTTGGGGGGCCCGTTTACTGGACACCCTAACGTGGTCTGCTCTGTTGCATTTTCGCCTGATGGGAAGCGAATCGCATCGGCCTCAAATGATCGCACGGTTCGCTTGTGGAATTCTGCAACAGGGGCAGCCGTAGCAGGCCCGTTTATTGGACACACAGATTGGATTCACTCGGTTGTATTCTCACCAGACGGACAGCGGGTCGTTTCGGCTTCGGGAGATAGCACGATTCGCATGTGGGATGCCACGGCAGGACAGGACGTTGTGGGCCCGTCTACCAAACTCACAGAATCGACCAACTCTGGTGCGTCCACTCTGAATGAGCAGCCTATCATCTCGGTCTTACGAGATGATACGATTCATGTAGGGAAGCTCAGAGCAGAAGATATCGAGAAAGATCACCTTATGGACAAGTTCCCAATCAATAGTGATGGATGGATGTATGGGGAAGATGATGAACTCCTTTTGTGGATTCCTCCCATTCACCGACCATACCTTCATAACGCTCACACAGTCTGGGTTGCTGGCAGACATAGAACGGAGGTAGATCTCTCAAACTTTGTGTATGGATTAAATTGGGCTACGGGATACGTTCATAGTTCATCTACATGTATATATGCAAGCTCGGATTAGTGTATGGTTAGAATTCAGTTAGCGCCAGCGAGTTTGTCTGGGGATCCAGTAGAGGGGTGTTTTCAATATTAGGTCACTGGGAGGTACTCGGATAGAGACGAGGAATCGAAAACGAGGGGAAATACGAGATTACGCGTGAAGGGGGAAATGAAAGGGGCAAATCAAGATGCCAGAAGACGGATTTCAACACAGTACCACAGATGGCAGCGAGCAAAATCTCCAATTTGCTCAATTCGGAAAGAGATGTCATAAGCAAATCAAATAATGGATTTCAAACTCTAAATAAAGACAAGCGCCGACAGCGTCGGCCTCGACCTTGCTTGAATTTGCATGAAGCAGTCCAGGTCAATCCCTTTTTCCAGATCTTGCATTGATTCTCTCCATCTGCCTTGTAGCATCCCTAATATCCCCGCTCCGCACAGTAATCCCAACACGCATGAGATTTTCAACTGTCCAGCTCTTTGGACCTGATATACTCGATTGCTCCGCCACCGACAATACCTATATGTGCGTGTGAGATATGAATTGGCCATAAGGTCATTCAGGGGTGCCTACCAGCCGCTCCACCCAACAAGCCACGTTGCACGTAATAGACGGTTCACAGTGAGATGTCCCCTCCCTTTTCGAAGCAGACTGATGCCCGCATAAATGGGAATCGTTGCGATATAAAATAACGGGTAATAGTGCCGAAAAAATCTTTTGGTCTCAGTGAGGCACGCATGTTCGATATCGGTACTTTCAGACTGGCGCGCATGTTCGATATCGATAATTTCAGACATAACGCAGCGGGGAACAGTTGTTGTTAGTACTTCTAAAATAGCAGACGTCAGCAACTTGAGGATGGGAGTGCCCATCCGACGATGAAATAACATTACCTTGACCCTCACAAACTCCTTTTGCCTGCAACCGTGACGTCATCCCTGCAGCAAAGTCTGCATCCGGCCTTTGAAAGTTTGAACGGTGGAGGGGCAGGCACTGCCCCAAGGAAGTACTGTAGTGATTGGGATGAAGTCGCATTCTCTGTGCTTATCTCAGCGTCGTCAGAGCTGAAGGTTCTCAAAAATCTGGTTGTGTGAAAGCGGGATGACTCAAACGATATTGCTGAATGAATCCTTTTTTTTTTCACACAAAAAAGTTCGCCGAATCGAGAATCATGCCACGAATCCGGGCGACGTCCCCACAGAGCCCATCACAATCGCGGACCGTGGCGAACTCTCGCCCTCCGACTCCTCCCTCTCGGAGCAACAGCCCGTGGCGTCCGACGGCGACCCGTACGAAGACTACCCCGAAGACGACACATGAGACACGCAAAACCCAGCCGTCGCGTTTGAGGCTGCGCGTATGCTGCGCGAGCTTGGCACCGCACGCTGGAAGGAGGGCACTGCTGCCAACGCCCTCGCCAAGTGGCAAAAGGCGTTGCGCTACCTCGACGTGCACCCCATCTTGCTGGACGACGCCTCGCCGGAGCTGGTGGAAGAATTTAATACCCTCCGCACGCCCTTGTTGCTCAACTTGGCTCTCGCAGCGTTCAAGGAACCTGTTGGCACCGCGGGCGCCCGCATGCGTTCAGCGCGACGTCTACCGTGCTCGGTCTACTGAAGCTCAGCGACTCCGATCGCGGTATGTACTGCTTTTTTTTTTCTTGAAGGTGCACGGTTTGAAGATGCTTACTGTGACCTGTGTGTCACACATTGGAGCGAAAGCATTGTATCAACAGGGCCTTGCTCAACTCACGCTAAAGGAAGGCGAAGCGGCAGAGGGGGCATTCCTCAAAGCGGTTTCGCCAGCAAAGGAAGACAAAGCAATCGCCGCAGAGCTCGAGCATCTCCGACAGTGCAAAAAGTCTCAGCGAGAAAAGGAAAAGGCGGCTTACAAGATTTTTTTTGGCTAGATGGCATAGAGTTTTGTGACTGGACCTGGACGCCCTAACGCACTTCCGACGTGTCACAGATTACACCTCTTCAAGAAGATCGTAATGTCGATGTCGATATCCAGGAATTGTGGGATGAGGAGATATGTGCAAGTGAAGGCTAGCGGGTAGGTTCTGAATTTCGCTCCCCGACAATCCCCGATGCATGGGAACGAATCGGAGCGTGTGAATAACATACTCCTTACAAGCACGAACAAATGTTTTCTATGTCGCGGGACGTACAGATTAAGGAGGTGAACGAGCGGAAAAAGGGACGGAAGACCAGAAAAAGCAGGACGGATGGCCAATATAGGGAAAAAGACCACGTGAAGAGGATTACTAACCGGATTAGTAAGAAGGCGACTTTCGACTCCTACAGAATACCTTGCAAGCAAGGTAACAACAATTGTGCTGTACTGTATATCCACCAATCAGAAAACAGATCAGGACGGTCAGGACCAATAGAAATTGCCGAATCTGCAAGCACAGTCGATTGATACCTTGAATCCAAGCAAAGTACTCTCTCTGTTCGTTGAAAATGACCTCCAGCCATACAAATACGCCCAGTCTGAATGTTCGCACACAACAACCAAAATCTGCTCTTGGGAAGCCAAGGCACCACTAGGAGATGCTGAGACCAAAAGCGTGGGAGCCATCAAGGCTGCTGTTGAGCGGAGACCCACGAAAGAAATGATGACGCACTTTCCATCGGGTGGGCCCTTGACAAACCTTAGATAAGATTAGATTCCCTCTCATCTGTTTGTTGAAAAAGCCTCCAGCCGTGCGAATACGCCCAGTCTGAATATTCGCACTCAACAACCAAAATCTGCTCTCCCTATTGAAGAATAGGAAGCCAAGGCACCGCTGGGACATGCTGAGTCCAAAAGCGTGGCAGCCCTCAAGGCTGCTGTTGACCGGAGACACTCTCTACCATTATCCACAGTCAGAGTCAGTTCCTTTCTATCTTGCTTGTTTATCGACGGTTATCCCTTACAACTCAGAACCATCACAGCCTTCACGAGAAGACTCTAACAATGCTTCCCGTCAATCAACTCCCCTACAGCGCATCAAGCTTCGTTCAGATTCCCGTCCTCCCACGCCGGGCTCATGTCAACCGACCGTTGCCCACGTACATGCACTACATTCGAAGCAGCCAGTCCGGACTCGACAACAATTTTACGACCGGCTCGCGCTGATAGACCGCTCAGTGGCGCATAGCCAGGATGCACACTTCCGACACCATCTTTTGCGCGTCTCCGAATCTCAAGACACTTGCGACAGACTTCTCAGCCGGATCGACCAGGTCGATACAGCAGTCGCGAGTATGTTGGATAAGCGGAAGAGCGTGGAGGACGGCGGAAAATGTCTGCAGGATGCCAGCCAAAAGTTTGACAAGCAGGTGCGTATCACCTCACACACACACACCTCTCGGACGCGTAGATGAGCTTGATGGTTGTGTCGTCGTTTTACAGGATCAACTGGTGGAGCTGCAAACGGCTATCGGGATGACCTTGGAATACTTACTTTCAGTAACTGGAGCATGCGACGCGGCTGCTCAGTCACCCTGGCGAGTCGCTCGTTCTCCAGACAGACTTTCTCTATATGGTTGAGCGTGTGGACATCTGCATCGAGTTTCTCAAACCCCATGTACGATCCGCTTTTCTGCTAGCGTGTGTGAACTTGCTCAACTTCCCTCTCCACCCCCAGAGAAACTACAAAGAAGCAGAAGTCTATCTCCTACGCTTCCAGCAATGTATGACCTGTGCAATGACGTTCATCAAAATGTATTCTGTTGGATCTCTCCGTGCACTCACCCAGGATGTCTCGCGGCGACTCTTCGAGCAGGTGCCTTTCTCTGCGATGGATATATCACCACCTTTTCTAATCACTGATCTGTTTAAAGGATGTCACTGACACCGCACAAATGCATCTTCTTTACACGCGATTCACCACCGTGGCTGGCCAGCTTGCGCCTCTCCTCGGAGAATTCGAGCGCCGTGCCCACTCACACCCTGAGGAGCTGGGAGCTCTGCTCTCGGAGTGCCACGGGGCGTACTTTGGCGCACGAAAGAACCTCCTGGTTTCACGTCTTACTGAGCAGATCCGCGGTCTGGACCCTACGAGGACGGAACTCGTGGAGTTGGTACGCCTCATATCCTCAGCCATCTAACGACATGTCATGAACGCGTTATAGACACGCGCCGGGTGCAGCTACCTGAAGTAGATCTGCACTGAGGAATTTGATTTGTACCGGGCATTTTTCAGCACCGGGAAGCAAGAACTCTAGTGCGTACCGGTTATGCTTGGTTTTGATGCCAACTGACCGGATTACTCGCCAACAGCCAGTACTTGGAAACGCTTTGTGATTACCTCTATGACGACCTGCGCCCCCGCATCCTACACGAGCCTCGGCTAACTGTCCTCTGCGAAGTTTGCACTGTGCTTCAAGCGCTGATGGTGCTCGATCAGCCGCTGGAGGACGAGATTGAAGAGAATGAGGAGAAGAATGACGACCTCGGTAGACTACACATTCGTCATCTACTGCAGATGGTACTGCAGGATGCGCAAACGAGGCTGTTTTTCAAGGCACAGGCTGTCATACAGTCCGAAATACGATACTACACTCCAACGACCCAAGATCTGGCGTACCCAGATAAGCTTGCTGGTACGTGTCACTTTTTTATTGTCTATCCTTGCTAAAGGTATGCGCAGCTGCGCAGGGAGCATAGACAGTCGCGAGAACTTGAGCATCAGCCGCCTGTTTGAGGACTCAGGGCTTAACCAACGCGAGACATGGTACCCAACGCTTTCCAAGGCTGTGTGGGTGCTCTCCCAGCTACACGACTTTGTTCAGGCAAGCCTCTTATGATCTTGTAACGTTTATGTTGATCATATGGAATACACCTACAGCCAATCTATGACCTTGCCCATGATGCCGTTGGTTTGTGCCATGGGTCGTTGCTGAGTGCGGCAGGTTTGGTCAGAGCAAAGAGCGGATTCGATGGACAACTGTTTCTTGTCCGCTATCTATTAATCCTTAAGGAGATCACGCGGAATCTGGACCTTGCGCAGAAGGATGAGCTCCAAGCAGGTGTCGGTGGTGGAGCCGCAGATCAGTACGGTGTTGGAGGTCAGTCCAGCCCATCGAACCGTGGACCCTGGAGCTAGATGTTCAATGATCATGGATTCCAGATATGTTATCCTCTGTGCTGTCGCGCATGTCAACGCTTCTTCCTGGTTCCCTCTTCACATCTCTCGCCGGCATGCGCGCAGAACACCTCGCGGACGCGAGACGAGTACGCATCCACTTCTACTTAAAATCTCCCGAACTCCCTTTTTTTTCCACACGTATCCACGCTACTTACAAGGAATCGATCAAGATCTGAAACATGCCTGTGAGTCCGTCATTTCCGCTGCATCGGAGCCGCTCTGCACACCGCTGCGGGCCTTTACGGGCCGACCAGCGTCAGCCGCGGAAGCTGCGGTGCTCGACGAGGCCTTCCGCAATACGTGCACAAGTGATTTGCGGGAAAGTATCGTGCGAGTTCGCTTGTACCACCCGGATGTGCGCACTGCCGGCGTGCTCGTGCAGCATGAGCTGGATCGCGTCGAGGATGCGTATTCAGGGTTTGGCCTCACGGCCAGACAGGTCGGAGCGCGCGCTGGGAAAGGGCAGGATTGTTTCATGGATGATGGGTTATTGAAGAAGTTGTTGCAGGACGTTCGTGAGGATGGTGCAGAATCTCCGCCAGCTCGGACTTAGTGCAGTTTATGGACTTTTGATACGGTATCGTTCAGAAATTGATGGTCAAAGTGAGTAGTCGCGGTGGTTGATGTTGTCACCTGCTACTAGTAGTCGTTCTGCCAACATTCCTTGCATCAATCATTCAGTTGTTGGCATTGTAATTCTCCGCGGAGGAACAGGACCCTCAGGCTCCTTCGACTGAGGCACGTTGCACCCCCTGGGATTCGGTCCCACCGTGGCGTATCCCACGGTTCCTGCGGATCTTGTCTGACATTGCCACATAGAGGGTGATCCCATGGCAGCGAGTTTCAGTCGAGAGTGAGAGCATGTCATCCAATGTCTCATCCCCTAGAATGGATAGCGTAATAGCACATGCTAGATCTCAACTTACAGATCATCGCCTGTTCCCATCAACCAGCGAGCCCACACCAATGGGAGCATGCTTAGCTCTCTTCTAGTTCTGGCACATGCAAAGGAAAGGACACATGGGGCCCTCCAACAAGGCCCACATCAGCAAAATGTCCGAGCAGCTTAAAGTTACTTAAAGTCACTTAAAAAGTTTTACTTAAAATGTGCTTAAAATATGCTTAAAATGTACTTAAAATTGCTTAAAATTGCTTTTTAAGTAGTTTTAAGTACATTAAGCGACGCTTAAGACAATTAAGTCATTTAAGCACAATTAAGCAAGTTAAGCAATGCCCATTTTTTAAGCAAAGTGGTCACATGATTTTTAATCAACTGCTTAAGTGTCATGTCTGTGTACTTAATTGCACTTAAAACATCTTGTTGACTGCTTACTGCACTTACCAGTTGCTTGATTATCAGGTGTCGCTTAATTGTCACTTAAAACCACTTAAAAACAATTGGTTCACCAGTTACTAGTTATTGTGTTTGCTTAATTGTTACTTAAACATGTACAGTTGCTTAAAGTCACTTAAATTCGCTTAAAGTCGCTTAAAGTCGCTTAATTATCACATAATTAGCTAAGCACACTGAAAATTTTGTGAAGTCGCGAAGTTTTTGCCAAAGTCACGAAATTTTTGCTAAGTCGTTCCGGTGCACCTGCATCGGTTGTTTACTCTTGTTTGCTTGATGTTGATTTTCATTTGCCTCATCATTTTCGTGCCTCTCGTTGTCTGCGCCTATCCCTCCCTCTGTCCCCCTCTGTCGCTGTCTCGCCTCTGTTGTCGCCACCACTGCTCGCCGTCTTGCCCCGCCACACGTCTCAGCATCCCTGCCTTTTTTCTCTCTTCCTCCGCGCCGCCTCCACCGCTTTCGCCACCTCCACATCGCGCGGCTCCTGGACCCAGTGGCACTGCCGGGCGGTCCACGGCGTCATGTTGCCTGCGTCGGCCTCTTCTGCACCCTCCTCGGTACGTTGTCAGCCTGCCCCACCCCAACGTGCCTGACTTTCAGATGGCAGAACAGTGATCTACACATACAGTATCGTTCGTGGACATGTACCCATCATCAATGCTCGTGCACGATCGCCACCTCGCTGTCGCACGATGCGCGGCCTCGTGGCTCCAATGTTTGTAATCCTCGACCCAGGGTTTGCCTCCATGCAGATTCTCGACATTGATCGTGTTCTTGCTCTTGAACTTTGCAAACTCGTCGCGCAAATACTGGATGACGAGCGGGTCGACATTGTCTGGGATCCGCGGTGGGACCAGACAGATGCTGAACAATCCTGACACTTTGGCGGGGATGACCGTCTTGGCACCCGCGCCGTAAAACGCAAACTCGATGCCATGGAGGGAGAGCAAGGAGAGCGCATGTGACCCATCAGCACGTCCGCTTTGTCCTCCGAAATAGTGATCTTGGCACCGGCCGAGACCTCCACGTCTTCGATGGTGTAGTTGAGATTTTGGTACAGTTGCCCTGTTCAAAGCAAGTTAAGGAGGAAGAAATGAAGGATTGGGGGAAGACGTGCCTTTCTTCGTCATTTGGGGGAGGGTCCATCTCATCGACGCCGGGTATGAGAATGTTACCTTTCAGATTGACGAGCTTGCTCATGAGGGCGATGAGATCGGTCATGGGCTCGTGCACCATGGGCCCAAAGTTTTTTTTTTTTCCCTTCTTTCCGCCTCCGCTGCCTCCTCCTGCGCCGCCGCCTGCACCGCCTGCACCACCTCCTCTTGGTCCTCCTGGGCCACTTCCGTCTCCTCCGCCGCATTCGCCTCCACATCGCGCACCTCCTGGACCCATTGGCACTGCCGGGCGGTCCACGGTGTCACGCTGCCTGCGCCGACGTGTTCTGCACCTCCCCGGTATGTTGTCACTCTGCCTGCTCAAACCTAACGCGTCCTGACTTTTTTTTCGTCTTTTTTCGCCTCCGCCTCCGCCGCCTCCTCCTGCCCCGCCGCCTCCGCCGCCTCCACCACTTCCTGGGCCACCTGCGCCTCCCGCGCCTGTCATTTTATGACTTTGTCACCTGCTTGCGAATGTCGTCGCATGCATCCGCTCAACAACTTACGCCTCGAGCCACAAAGCCCCCGCGCACCCAGTCAGCAAGTAAAAGTGGCTCAAGATGGCTGTCCCGCTATCCTTGGAGTCCAAAAAGTCGCTCATAAACACGTGCACGGCCGCGCCTAGCGGGTACAACGCAAAGTACCGCACGTACTCCGCAAGTACGAACAAGGCAAACGCGGCGCTGAACGCCAGGTGCGTGAACGCCGGATCCACCGCCACGCCGGGCACGAACATGACCACGGCGAGCGTGTGGAAAATTTGCGCCGCGCGAACATCCGTGTCGGTAAGCTCTCGAGCGCGACGTATACGGCTGGGATCGAATCGCAATTGCCCGCTCGGTTCGGAGGTATTTCTTTCTGTTACTAGTCTCAGTTGTTTGACTCATTCCTTGGCAGAATCCTTGATACCATATTTACAGAGCGGGAAGAGGAGGGATACAGCCCCACCGACTCTGCAGCGTGATTATCGGGACAACAGGCCGCCCTTGTGCAGATCTCCACCACTATCTCTTGTCGACGCTGATCTCCTTCTCCGGCCCACTCTCGCTCTATGTCACGGTCCCCTTCGCGTTCCCCACGTTATCGCTCCCACTCACACCTCCATGAGATGTTAACAGGAGATCTGCATCTGTTGGTTTGGGGTTGAGTATGAGTGTGAGCTCACGAAGCTCCTGTAGCCAGAGCAGGGACTGACTTCTGTGACTTGTGGTGCTGTCTTATTCTGTTTTGTCTGCATCTCCTGTGGCTTCCACATTTCCTGTGCCTCCTGCATTTCCTATGAGCCTTGCCCTAGTTATTAATGTTGTAGTGTAATCTCAAATATATTTTGCTTAAAATGTTCTTAAAAGTGCTTAAATCTCACTTAAACATGCTTGAAACTCACTCAAATGTTGAAATTGACCCAATTTTAAGTGAAAAAAAAAAGAAAATAAGCGAAATTAAGCGAAATTAAGCGAAAATAAGTGAAAATAAGCAATTTCCTGGAGGCCGACTTGTCTTAAAATGACTTAAAGTGCTTAAAGTACTTAAAGTACTTAGGAGTACTTAAAAAAACTTTTTAAGTGAGTTTAAGTAGAAATAAGCTGCTCGGACATTTTGCTGATGCATACTCCAACGTTTGCATCGCCTCTCCTCAATGGTCTCATGACTCTCATCTTTCTTTCCTAGTCCCACTCACTGGTTGCTTGCTGTTCATTTCGTTAGTCGTTGACTCGCCCAGACTCCCCAACCATCCTCGCGTGTTATGAACCATCTTCGTCGCCGTCGCCACCCCAGTCCACCTTCCTGCTGACGTAACTGAGCAAAAGAAAGAGGAATCGGCAAGAATGGGAGGGAGCACAGAGGTTGCTTATCACGCACGGCTACGATGTCTGCGCGAAGGTCCTTCCCTAGCTGCACACCTCGGATTCGTCAAGGGATCCTCCGAAGGGTCACCATATAGCTTTTTTTCCCCGCTAGAGCATAGTTTAATGCACGGCCTGCTTGCATTTACATTCTCTACTTGAGAGGATAAAGTAAACTGGGGATTCATCTGGTTCTGGACCATAGGCAGGCTTTCAGTGCAGGGCATCTTCATCGTATATGGGACTATGTAATTGGCTGTCATAATTCATATATCATCTCTTTTTTTCCGTACAGTGTAACTTACCTACTTATTTACGAAGATTCATTCTAAGGCCCCATTTAGCAACGCGAAATTTCTCGATATTTTCACTTTCGAAATTTCCGGGAGTTTCCGGACGTGACTGGTGTGATGTGACTAGTGTGACAAAGATCTCCAAAGTGACATGACATAATATTTTTTAGTTTTGGCGTTTGCCAGACTTTGCAAGGCACGTGATGTGTGAAAAAACTTTTTCTAACCCCTCAATTAACCCCAACGCTGCTCCCCCAACGTTCGCCTACCCCAACGTTCGCCTACCCCTTCCTTGTCTTTCTGTTCCCCTTCCCCCGTTATTTTAGTACCATGCCCAACCAACAGAGTGAACAGGATAACCAGCCAGAGCTGCAGCAACGTGATGAGCAGGTAGTACTGCAACCACCAGATATTGACGCCATGATTCAGCTCGCAATTCTCGGTGTCTATGCCACGTCCAATACTATCCTGAATGTTATGGCCCCACTCTATCACCGCATTCCATATCACACTTCTTCTCTCTCCGGAGAAGCCTGGGTACAAGAGCTACTCACTGGGCATCCGCAACGCATTCGGAATGAGCTCGGGGTATACCGGAGCACGTTCATTATGCTCGTCAGAGCCATTCAAGCACTCGGTCTCCAGCCATCACGCCATGTTTCAATTGAAGAACAACTCGCGATCTTCCTTTACACTGCGGTCACAGGGCTGACCTGCATTCACGTCGGAGAGCGTTTTCAGCGGTCACCAACCACGATTACAAAGTGAGTGGTTTATACACCCCTTAATCACCTCTAACAGATTTCCAGGTATTTTAAACGCATCTTACAAGCGTTTGCAACACCTCCCTTCTACACCACATATGTGCGACTCCCTGCGGCCAATTCGCCCACTCCTCACGAAATGCGAAAAAACCCCAGGTTCTATCCATTCTTCGGCCATGTTTTGGGTGCTATAGATGGCACCCACATCCGCTGCACCTCATCGCCCGAAGACGGCGGTGACGCAAACAGGAACCGCAAGGGCGTGCTCACGCAAAACTGTCTTGCCGCATGTTCTTTTGACCACTGCTTCACATATTTTTTGTCTGGTTGGGAGGGATCCACAGCTGACTCCACGCTTTTCAACGACGCTCGTAGAACTGATTTTTACATTCCGAGGGGCAGGTCTTACCTCGCAGACGCTGGCTTTGCCTCGTCAGAGGATCTCCTTGTCCCTTATCGAGGTGTCCGGTACCACTTGTCTGAATGGAGTCGTGCCAATGATCGGTAAGCTGTTTGCCTTCTCTCAAAAATTCTCGCTGACGCTCTTCTAAGTCCAAGCAACCCCAAGGAGTTGTTCAATCTGCGTCATGCGTCAGCTCGCAACGTCATCGAGCGGATCTTCGGGATCCTCAAGCGGCGTTTTCGAATCCTCCAGCTCCCACCAGAGTACCACATCAGTATTCAGGCCCTCATTCCGCCTGCACTTGCAGCGCTTCATAATTTCATCCGCAAATACGACCCAAAGGAGATCAACATGTATCTAGGTGATGAACCACTTGATGACGAATCGCTTAACAACCAACCGCTTGACCTCGATATGGGTCTTCATCCCGAGGACGTTGGAGAGCTGGCAACAGGTCCGGTGACGCACGCTGAGAGCGCCCGAGCTAATGAGAGGCGAGACAAGATGGCGGCTGAGATGTGGGAACAATATCAGAACTACCTCGAGAGTCGTGTAGCACGCAACCAATAGTACAGATAATTACACATCCGAAGTTTGTACTACATAGTACAAGAACTACTACCCCCGACACTTTGACTCAGTTTCATCTTAATCCATTTCAGAATGATATTCGGATGCGCAGAATGAGCAACTGTAAGGTAAGTCTTGGCTAAGTCAGGATTGTCCTCGAACATCGCAATAACGCGGACAATATCTTCGTCGGATAACCACATATCGCCACTATCCCTGGATATTTTGTCACTCTCGAGAATATGCTTGATTGCCTCGTCGAGATGCTCTGGATGTGTAGAATGTGGCGGTGATGATGGCGGAGGTGGAGGCAGAGGCGGTGGCGGTGGCTGCGTTAGGTGGGGTGCGTGAGCTATGTACTTGTTGACTACACCGCCGAAACCATCAAGAATGCCTGAAAACTCCTTGATTGCTGCAACACCCTCGGATGCTTTCTGTCGTTTGCTTGAGGAGGATGCACCAGATATGTCAAATGGAGACGATTTGCGCTTAGAGTTTGAGGGGGAAGGAGTCGGCGGGGCGTCGAGCGTCAAAGAACCCGACGGAATGTCAAGCGGGATTGACGAGGATGACCTAGAGATGATATTGGATGTTGCCGACTGCGTGCCCCGATGTGCATTTGTGCCTTTGGGGGGGGCCAGTTCCATCAATGGTCGCATGAGATCATAATACGGCCAGCCGTTCCTGGCATACCTCTTGAACTGTCATCAGGAAACACTCCCCAGCTACCTAGGGTGGCCAGTTTCTAGGTAGCTAGTATAGGTCTCCTAGGCCTTGGTAGGTTGATCAGTCCGTATGGAGGCCTAGGTAGGTTAGAAGGGACATAGCTAGACCTTAGTAGGTTAGAAGCGATGTATCTAGTCCTCTGTAAGTTTTGACATATAGGGGCTCTGACTCCAGCCCGGCCATTTGATCTGTAGGTGCCAGTGACATGAGTGTGTGTTGTCTGAATGTGAAGCATGAGTGATATTATTATAAACAGCTGTGGGTGATTGTCCCCGATGGGGAGCAACCACCACCTATGCCATGTCCTTAGGAACACTCTCGCTCAGTGCTCAAACTGATATATAATGTCTTATTACTACTCCGAGACATCAGATAGCCTACCAATGCTGTGATATCGACAAAATTCTGAAAGTGATATGTAAGGATTGTAATAAAAAGTCTCAGCTACTTCAAGAACATCTTGAGACGTCCAGGACCTTGGACAATGTGTGTTGAAATGGGGGATCAAGTGGCAGCTCCGTGCGATGCGCTCCACTGGTATGACTTCCACAGCAGGGCATCGATTTCGCGAGGCGTGCTTCACGGAATACAGCCGTGAATCTGGATGGGGCCCTCGAAACTGTGTGAACCATTCGATGTATGCCAGCCGATGGGGAATCTGTGGCTGCCGCAGATGCTCTGGAAGGTCGAAAATTAGCCGCACCTGAGCGACCTGAAGACCTGGGAATCATACAACGTCTTCAGTTAGCGTAGTATCAAACACTGAGGGTTCCATTCACTGCATACCTTCCAAAGGCGTGCCGCTAGTCGCACTGTTGAGTACACCATCCACTTTCACGAGCACAGTATCAAAGACAGCACTGCTGTCACTGTGCCCTGTTTTTCCGGGAACGAGCCGCGTTGCTCGAACGCGTGCAATTTCGTCATAGCGGCCAGATGCGGGTGAATTGGGGAGACGGATGGCGAGTATTTTGTATGCATTGAATCGATCAAATTCATTTGGGACAATAGGCTTCTGAGAAGGGCGACACTTGCAACGGATAAATGCTTGTAATGCAGGAAGGAACTGTGATGCACGGAAGTCCAGCGCAATAGTGTCCACATGCAGATGAGGGTAGCCAGGGTGCTTCGCTACGAGATGAGTACTAGCTGACACAGAACCTGAGGACATATCACTGAGATCTAGACTTGGGGCGTCATAGTCCTCCGAGTCCACGGCAGTACTAGTTGGCATGTGGAAACGATTGTGCCAGTCAAGATAATCACTGAAACGAGCGATGGCTTCTTGCCGGCTCAACCAGATAGTCATCTGAGCTACAAAATCGCGTTTGTTGCTCGCTCTGTAGGCGTCTTTAGCAAAGTCGATGTGAAGGCGTTCAGGGGACTCGCTATTGTAGCCATCCAGCGAGCCATGTGTCTTGATTGCGTCGTAATAGTGTACCATAGAGTGTAGCTTAGGAAAGTTGAAGTCGTCACGAATACCAGCCTGAATGAACACGTCTTTGTTCTCATGAAAAGTCACAAGAGCAGTGTGGAGCGCTTCAATGGTTGCGCTTGTGTGGACGTGAAGCTGAGCATAGTAGATGAAATTGACAACAGCCACTGACGCTCTCAAGACAGCGGGTTGAACTGCAGTGACAAGAAGGCCAACGAAGACGCGCTGCATCTCTTTATGCTCCCGACCAGTCCATTGAGAGACGAAAGATATCCCTTTTGAGAAGTGCTTTAGCCCAGGAAAGTCAGGGATCGATTGGAACCGTGCGTCGATCTCTTCCACGCCTGCCATAGATGTACACCACTCGACCAGGTGGTCTTTGAACACGCCTTTGTGTAGCTGGTGAAGAATATCTGGTGTGAAACAATTAAAGATGTCCGTGTGGGGCAGATGCTTCCAAAAGGGCTGGAAGACAGGGCGCATCCCGTCTTCATTGAATCTTGGCACCCGGCGTCCCGTTTGTTTATGCCAGAGAATCACCTCAGCCTGGTGTTGAATCCGCGGCATAGATTCCAGCATGTCTCCTCTCCTGTCGTGTTCAACGCGGCACCTTGGACATCGACTTTCCTTACAGCATGCGACAAGACACTGTTCGGGGTAGTCGGCGACATATGCCGCAAGGATAGGAAATACATGACGCATGAAGCCATCGGCACAAACAATGCTCACTCCCTCATTCCCAGCCTTGACCAGTGACTGCAAGACCCTGCGCATGCAGAAGTGGAAAAGGTCATGCCCCCTTTTCGAGCGCGTCTTGTCCGAGAAAGTATCCAGCTTTGGGACAGGTAGGTAGGCCAACAATATAGTCGCGTGTGCATTGGGCTGACGGCGCTTGACTTTGTCAATATTTCCCAGTGTCATGTACACTGGCCAGGCGCTTTTATCTCCCCCGAATTGAGATAGGTGTGTCTTATCGGATGAAAGAATGACTGGCGCGATCGTTGACCCAACTGGGAGCTTTGTCTAAAGGAAAGTGAGATCAGGCTGCACAACGTGATTTTGACGTTGGGGGAACTTACTTGCATGTCCCACCACCAGTCAGCCATCCACATCTGGGAGTACTTCCTTTGCGTTCCCGCACTATCGGCATACACACGCTCTGGCGCATAGACAAGCGACTCGCGCAGCATTTCATTTCCCAGTAGCTCCTTGACACCTTCCACTGGGTCTCGCTTCCATAGTTCTAGTTTTTCTGGCGACACAAGTGTTCCGTCTTCATTGCGCTTATCTCCTTGCACGTCAATGATCTCGCATGTCCACTGGCATCCCTGGGTTGGAAGCGCATCGATCTTCTGCAGAAGGGATCTATTGCTCTTAAAGGATGGCTTCACATGGCTTCGTACCTGCTAGTTTATTAGCCATGCGCAATACCACCGGCACTGGCCCGGGGAGCACGGTGACTGGTCACTCACTACTGGAAGTTTGAGGAAAACTTCAGTCTGTTTCTGACCCACAGTTTTTACGAGCCACTTTCCCAAGTCCCAGTCGTCCTTGCCTTGGAATGGCGCATAGAGGTTTTCGCCCTGCCTCTGGCGAATCTCATGAAACTTGGGAAGCTGTCCATCCGGAGGAACCCAGCATGCGCCAGCGTCATACTGAGCATGGAATGGTTGGATGTACTCATCGTTGCGAACGGCTTCTTCAGGCTCTTCAGGTTGTTGAGGAACACATGCCGTAGCCTCAAGCTCAGCAGCAGTGGACTTGGGACTTTGGCCACCGTCACTCGCAGGCTCAGGCTCCGAGTCTTCATCGTCAACGCCTCCTGTTGGAAGCCAATCTTCACCCTCGTCTCCATCGTCTATGGGCCCTTCATCGGTTGAAGTCGCAATGGGAGGTACTTCTGAGTCGTCGTCTAGCTCTTCAAGTTGTGTCCAAATATTGTCCAGGTACTCCTGGGTTTCGTTTTGTGCTGCATGTCGACACGCAGGGACTTGCTTTATGTGCCTCTTCAAACCAGGCGTGCTAGGAAATGGACCCGCTTTGCAGAAGCCGCATATCCGGCCAGGGAGCTCTGAAGTTACTGGCATAGTGAAAAGCTGAACTGAGCGTAATTTTGGGGGCTCGAGGTGCTAGTGGCTGGCCTAGTACACGCTCATTGGATCAAACTTAGCCAGCTGCCACAAATTCCGTCAAGTCGAATGTGTCCCGATCACATCCCCCCTATTGTTGAGTCCTTCTCTCGGCTTTTTACACTGACAACTCTGCCACACTATGCGTGTCCCCCCATTCACTAAAATAAAAGATACGTTTACAAGTTAACGAACACCCTGATTTCAACCGCGACACTCTCAATGGCCCCTCGTCGTATTTCCAAAGCAGTCACACAACCACCTACATCCCAAGAAATGGCAATGCCAGTGCCCTCTCGTCTCAGTAGTCGGACACGCACATTCACACTGAAGCAACAACTTGCTGGTATGTTCAAAAATTCTCGCATTATAGTGACTCTACTGAGCCACAACTTCTAGACGATGCCCGTGCTGAAAAAGAAGCCCAAGCTCGTGCAAAGTACGAAAAGCAACTAATGCGGGCCCGCCAAGAACACCAGGAACTATTGGGCTATAGACGTGACCCGTGTTACGATGGCCCTGAATCCGAGGACGACGATGTTGATGAAGGAGCACCTCCGGTGAGCACGTAGTATGAAGTCCCCATTCTCTACATCCCTACTCATTTCTTTAGTTTACTACTTGTACCCCAGTACACAGTGCATCGTCTCAAGATCAGAATGCAGCAGGCACTGCAACTGGTAGTGACCATAGCCTCACCCATGCCAGCGATCTTGAGGTATGTTTCACCATCTCTGGCAGTGCCGCAGTGATGAACACTTATTTGTTCGGCAGAGACACCCACCCCGTGCAACACTGGTTCGCCGCACCACTAGAATGTCCCAAGGCATCGATGCGCCTTCAACTCGTGTGGTCTATCAAGGTCCGAGCTCAGCTAGTTCAGACAATAACTTATTCCAGTCCCCATTCTCGCCACGACCCTCATCACAACTGAACAACTATTCCACCATACGAGACGGGGAAACGCGCCGTGGCCAGTGTTCCTCTCAACATCGTGATGGTACGTTCTTTTTCCGCTGTCAACTTAACGTTTGCTGAATCTGACATAGGTGAGGAAGAAACGCAGACAATGGTAGGAACAAGGCCAATACGCAAAGGATTCAGCGCTGATAGCTTTGTATGACAGATAACAATGACCTCAGGCTTGAAAGCAGTCCTCACCCTCAGGTTCTCGGCATCCGCAGGAACCCCCCCTCGACGCCTTCATCGGAATTTTCAGTTGTCACAAAGCGGCCCAAATACAACACCACTGCCAGTGGTAGCCGCAACCGGCCTCGCAGATGCGACTTTGACGACACAACACAGGCGATTCTAAATGCTGCTATCAGGGAGTACCGGGCCATCATCTGTACGAGGGAACCTTTTCCCGATACTGAAACCAGTCGTAAGTTATCGGCAGTGGCTTGGGTCAATGCATGCACAGCTCGGAGCGCTCAAGTCCAACTGAGTGAGGATATTGCGAGGATGGTAAGTGCCCACACTTATGCGTGCATGCCACTATCACGACGATTGCCAGGTAATGGCCCGGGCTTCTGAAGTCCGTGGAAGGCTCAAGACCATTGCGCGTTCTATCGTTTCGAATGTCTATGGTGTCAGCAAGCTGAACGAGGATGGAGACAATCGGGAGGCTATCAGAAACCTCCTCACGAGGGGTAACTTTCTGTATCGTGTACGTGACACATCCGAGTCCTTAATATACTGCCACACTCATTCCCTCATTCCCGGTGGTTCTCAGGACTTCGAGAAACGCACAGGGTATCTACTCACCCCTGCTATCTCAGATATCGTCAACAAGATGTGGTTTGAGGACAAGGAGGACGATGGCATCGTGTTCTCAAAGTGTTTCACGTCTGATGGAGGGGGTATCCCTCCCCAAACCATTGCGCTTGTGTGCACAGTGGTAAGTCTCGTGCATTCCAACTTGTTTTCGCTTGCGCTCACTCCATCGGGTCCGGTAGATCGAGAACTGCCTCGATGAATACCAAGGGGGGGCCTTTAGTGAGATCCCATTCACGCGTTCTATGTACAGGGCAAGGTATGAGGCACGTCTCGAGTACTTTGAGGATTTCTCCAAGAAGACAAGACAAGCATCCATCATCCCCCGACTGTGCCAGCGCATTCTCAAGCTTGCAAGGTAAGTACTCATTGCAGCGGCCACAACTTGTGGCTTATCTTAGTGCACACACAGGAAACATGCCAAGGCTGATGCAGAGCCGATCACACAGAAGATACTCATTGAAGATGCAGAGGTTGAAGCTGCAACAAAGGAATGGGAGGACATTGTGTTCAGTGATGAAGAGTAGCTAATTTCATCTTTATTCATGTCAATATACTGTACTGTGCATGGGAGCAATGTATTCTGCATTGGAATTGCCACTACTATGGTCTATAAAAGTGTCCTGAATGCCCTCAATGTCTTACAAGGCCTAGTCAGTGTGATCTAAGTCTGTGCTGATCTACATTGGCCATTATTTAGTTACATTGACCTAAAGATACATGCAAGTATCCTACTGATGCCCTACAGAGACCACTATAGCCCAGTGTGGAAGCTACAGAAGCCTACAGATGTTGGGAAGAACCTACCAAGACCAATATATCCGGTACTTGCCTATCAAACCTAGGGGGGTTACATCACCTACTTAGGCCTTAGTAGGCAACTAATTTTTTCCTGATGGTGGGTTTTTCTAATAGCAATGAGATTCAGCGCGGCGAATGACTTTTGGGGACGTACTATGGTGAGTTGATCCCATTGCAATTGAGTATCCTCTGTGACGTCCACTCCCTTCTGATCATCCCATGAAAAGCCCGACAGATTCTTTAGCTTAGTGATGATGGAGTATGTGCCCTTCAACTAGCCACACAAGTCAGGATACAAGTAGAACGAGTACAAACAAAATACGTACTGAATTCCACTTTGTCTTGCACATAGCCGAAGTCTTCTTTGGACCCACTTGAAGAAGAGGCGCGATTTTATCAGCTGCCTGTTTGTAGACCACATCCTTGAATCCTGTGCTTGCGTTGGAAGTGCGTTCGTGCATATTGTCAACAAGAAATTTGATCAGCTCGGTGGTCTCCTCCGGCTTCCAATCTGCATTTGCACGGGAAGAGGAACCCTTCGCGAGGGAAGGCGTGGCACCTTCAGAAGATGATGAGGAGCGAGTCTGCACCATAGCAATGGGATGGAACAAAGAGCGAGGAATTCCCGAGCTCTCCCGAGATTTCCCGTCCCGAGTCATTCCCGAGCTCAAACCCCCTTTTCACGCATCACGTGCCATGGGACACGCCAAAACTAAAAAACATTATGTCATGTCACTTTGGAGATCTTTGTCACACTAGTCACATCACACCAGTCACGTCCGGAAACTCCCGGAAATTTCGAAAGTGAAAATATCGAGAAATTTCGCGTTGCTAAATGGGGCCTAAGGCTATTTGTTGAGATTTGGCTTCGACATCACGAGGATCCCCGAGATCCCCGAATCTTCACTTCAGCTGATTGCCGGCCTTGCCAGTGATTTATGCAAGCGTGCGGATGTGAGAATGTGCACTGGGATAACTCCAGCGAATTGGCCTACTCCCGCGAAAATGTGTGGACTGCCAGTTTTTTGTGCCTCCAGATGTCAACGTGTCAACTTAATGTTGTTTGTTGTTTGTTCTCCAGATGAAGCGCCCTCTGAGTCGGGGAACCAGCAGCAGCCTGAACATGCGGCAGTGGCGCCAGTGCTTGTCTCAACTTCTCACCTCAGTCTACGATGGCCCTTCCACAACCAAATTCGTATGCCAACGTCCTTCACACTCGATCCCGATGTTCTCGTTAACCATTACTATAGCCCAGATCCTCCACTGGAAAAGTCCCGAATCGGGTACATCACTCACTTCATCTTCAATTTCGATACTAGTATTTACTCAGATGATTGCCTTGTGATTAGCGCGATCACCGCTCAGGCCAGCGGAATCCAATCGAGCATACTCCCGCTCGAGGTCACTGGTACCTATCTCAGTAATTCTACCCCGATAAGTACTAAATCTGTCCCTCTTGTCAGTCCTCTCGGCACACAATCTTCCTCGTCTTAAAGTCCTCCCGGGGAAGGAGAGACAGTTTTATGTCACAGTGACGAACGAGAAGAATATATGGCAGACACGATCGAGGCAGAGCGTGGCGCAGCACGTGGAATGGAATGAAAGAGTAGATGCATCGTGAGCACTGTCGTACTTTCATTCCTCGGTCCAACTGAGACTCCTGCAGTGGTTTACAACCACTCTCCCGTATTACAGTATCGCTTTATGCGAAGAGGTCCATGCGGACAGACATCCTTATCGGAAGGGAGGAGATCACCTGTGAAGCCCAACCTGGTACGTCTATGTCTTCGAATTGTTACTCATGCGCTGAGAGTCCTACATCTAGAACTTGAGATAGTCTTCAGCAGTTCGGATAGACATGGTGGAGACATAAGAGAGCCGGCCACACTCCTCTTGAGTATCACCGTGTCCACGAACACTCTAAATGTGGCACCCAATACCCCAAGTCCTACGACAACAGCACTGGACAATCCTGGCGCTCAAGGAGGTGGTGCACGTCCCGGTGACCTTCCCACTGGTGGCAATACTCCTGTGGGACCAGTACCAGACGACCAGGTGGAGATGTCACGTACTCTCGATCGTGCCGAGGAAGCCATGAAAGCCATGGATTCGATGATGGCATGGAAGGGTGCCATGAATGTTATCAAGCAAGTACTCGACGCTATCGGACCAATCGCAGGAGTATGTCTCACATCGATCTTGCCCATCCTTTGCTCCGCTAAGCAGTCTTTCGCGCTTCAGTTGCTCCCCCATGCACAGTTGGCATGGACTCTGCTCTCAAAGATTCCCGAGGTGCGTCCCCCAACCCTTGTCTGAGGACATGGAACGTTCAATGATTTTCATGTATCGCCAGACTTTGCTACTCCAGCTTCAGCGTGATGACAACATTCAAACACTACTCAATGCGATACAGGATGGATTCGAATTTGCAAAGGAGGCGGACGTGTTGAAGAACATGGAACCAGGATCTACTCATGCAAAAATCCTGGATGAGATGCTGGAGTGCGTCTCTGAATGTGCGAAATTTATCATATCGTATGCGGAGAATGTGCAAGTCGGTATGTCGTCATGGCCTCTCCTATTGGTCATTCATCATAAACAGTTGATTTTCAGCGAAGCGGACTTTGAAGAATGTGGTCAGCAAAGTTGATGCGAGAATTGATGAGTATCGCACAAACCTCGCTCGACTGCGAGACAATTTCCTCGCACGTACTGCTGTCGTCACTGGGATTGCTGTGCTGGAGGCTGGTGCGTAGTCCTACTGATAATATGGTTGGATAATCTTCCTGACGAGGGGCATGAAGAATTGGCCGCAACAATCAGAGAATTGCCTTATAAAGGAGGCTGGCGATTTGGCGATGACAGGCGTTGTCTTCCGGGAACACGAGAAGATTTCTTGGGCCATATCAAGAACTGGGTCGAGAATCGAGAATCTCAACGTGGACTCGTGCTCCTCGGCCAGGCCGGGACAGGAAAGTCTTCGATTGCACATGAAGTCGCTCGGAGGCTCGAGAACAAGTATCTCGGCTCTTATTTCGCCTTTCTACGAAAGGAAGGCTCCAAGGACGAGGCTCACCAGCTGTTCACGACACTTGCTCGCGACCTCTCCAACCGCTATCCTGCTTTTAAACTCGCCCTCGGAAGGGTACTCAAGAATGATCCGTCTCTTTGTAGCACTCGACACTATCGCACACTCTTTGAACGCCTCCTCCTTGAACCAGTCAAGAGCGTTCAGCTTGACGATTCAATCCTTATCGTGGTGGATGCGTTGGATGAGAGTGGTGATGCAGTCGGCCAAAGCGGACTACCCAAATTTCTCGCTGAACATCTCTTCGAGTTGCCATCAAGTTTCCGCATCCTGATCACCTCGAGACCGGAGAGGGGTATTGAACGTGTGTTCGGTAACGCGCTATCCGTGCGCACCCTCTATATGGATGATCACAAGCTTGCTGCAAAGACGGAGCAAGATATTGGCTTTTATCTCCGGAACGAACTCCCTTTGAACCTGTTCGAACGACATGGTGTCAAACTGGCAAAGGCAGCAGAAGGACTGTTTCAGTGGGCAGCCGTTGCTTCCGGGCTAATAAATAATCCTCCTCCTAGCTTTGGGTTTAGCAAGAAACAAGTGATAGAGCGTCTATTGGGGCACTCTCGAGGTCGCGATGGGCAAGATCCTTTGGACCAGCTATATGGAGAAGTTCTGGAAGGGTACTTCAAACCGGTTGCAGCACAGACCCTATTTCGATCCGTCATGGGGCAGCTCTTTGCTGCTCTCGCTCCGCTTTCCATCCGCTCTTTGACTGCTCTGCGACGACATGCGCCTAAGGGTGACCCCGAGGACCCCGACCCCGAGGATTCGGAATGCGTTGTTGAAATGCTCCGACACCTTGGCTCACTGCTCAGTAACGTGACTTCATCCGACGATACCCTCCCAATCGTCCCTCTTCACACCTCCTTCCGTGATTTTCTGGCCGATGAGAAGAGTGGGATATTCCACATCGACCTTGGCAAGGCTCACCGTCAGCTGGCACATTCCTGTCTTGGATTAATGCTCGATGAGCTGAAATTCAACATTTGCAAATTGGAGTCGTCATATATCGCGAACAGGGATCTCCCAGACCTTGAATCTCGAATTTCAGAATATATTCCGCCTGCTCTATCGTATGCGTGCCTCTTCTGGGGCGATCATCTAGAACGTCTTGGTATTGAGCAGGACCTATTTCCAAAACTTCGATCTCTGTTCGAGACAAGATTTCTTTTCTGGCTGGAAGTGCTTAGCACCAAGAGCAGTGTCGGTTTTGCATCACGAGCATTGGCATCTCTGAACACATGGCTACAGTCTAATCAGCAGAAGGTAGGCAGCTCTTATGATGTTATACGACATGTAGTAACGATTGTGTACAATCACAGCGATCATTCCAATCAGAGGTTGAAAATCTGTTGGGATTAGTGAATGATGCGTTCGCGTTTGTGCGGTATTTCGGGATGGCAATAGCAAGGAGCCTCCCACATATATACATATCTGCTCTTCCTTTCGCACCATCCTCTTCCCGCATCGTAAACCACCACCTTCACCTATTCCCCACACACTGTCATTGAAACGCGGTCGGTTGGCTGATTGGCCAGCATTAGAAATGACTATTAAAGCACACGATGGACCCGTCAACTCCGTTGTATTCTCGTCAGATGGGCAGCGCATCGCATCATCCTCGCGAGATTGCACGATTCGGGTGTGGGATGCTACGACGGGGGAAATTGTAGCGGGACCGTTTGCCGGAGACACCGAAGACATCTTCTCCGTCGCATTCTCGCCTGACGGACAACGCATTGCGTCGGGCTCGGAGGACTGCATGATTCGGGTGTGGGATGCCGCAACAGGAGAGGTTGTAGCGGGCCCATTTCATGGACACACGGGGTGGGTTAGATGTGTTGCATTTTCACCAGACGGGCAACACATCGCCTCGGCCTCGGACGATCACACAATTCGTGTTTGGGATGCAGCAACTGGAGAGGTTGTAGTCCGCCCATTTATTGGACACATCAACGAGGTCTACTGTGTTAGATTCTCACCAGATGGGCAATATATCGCCTCTGCCTCTGGAGATTGCACGGTTCGCATGTGGGATGCTGCAACCGGAGATGTCGTAGCGGGCCCGTTTACTGGACACACTGAACGGGTTGAGTGTGTTGCGTTCTCCCGGATGGGAAGCACATTGCTTCGGCCTCGGCGGATCGCACGATTCGTGTGTGGGATTCCTCAACAGGACAGGTCGTAGCAGGCCCGTTCACTGGACACACCGATGCTATCTTCTCTATTGCGTTCTCGCAGGACGGGCAACGCATCACCTCAGCCTCGGGAGATCGCACGATTTGTCTGTGGGATTCCGCAACAGGGCAGATCATGGCAGGCCCATTGACTGGACATACAAATTCCATATTTTCTGTTGCGCTCTCGCCGGACGGGCAGCGGATTGCCTCGGCCTCGGAAGATCACACGGTTTGTGTGTGGGATGCCAGAAAAGGAGAGGTAGCGGGTTCATTTACCGGACATACCCAGTCGATCTTTTCTGTTGCAATCTCACCGGACGGGAAACGGATTGCCTCTGCCTCTGCAGATTGCACAATTTGTGTGTGGGATGCCGCAACAGGAGAGGTCACAGCAGGTCCGTTTACTGGCCACACCCATAGGGTCGCTTTCGTTGCATTCTCCCTGAAGGGCGGTGGATTGCCTCTGCCTCGCTCGATCGCACGATTCGCGTGTGGGATGCCGCGACAGGGAATATTGTTGCGGGCCCGTTTACCGGACATACCGATATTGTCCTGTCTGTTGCGTTCTCGCCGGACGGACAACGCATCGTGTCCGCCTCGGACGATCGCACGATTCGCGTGTGGGATGCCATAACGGGAGATGTTGTAGTGGGCCCATTTATTGGACACACTGATGCGGTCTGTTCTGTTGCATTCTCGCCAGACGGGAAACGCATTGCGTCGGCCTCGGACGACCACACGATTCGGATATGGGATTCCATAACAGGAGAGGTTGTGAAAGGCCCGTTTACTGGACACACTGAGGCGGTTTTGTCTGTTGCATTTTCGCCGGACGGGAAGCACATCGCATCGGCCTCGGTGGACTGCACGATTCGAGTATGGGATGCGGTAACGGGAGAGGTTGTGGTGGGCCCGTTTACTGGACATACTGAGGCGGCCTGCTCTGTTGCATTTTCGCCGGATGGGAAGCGCATCGCATCGGCCTCAAAGGACCGCATGGTTCGCTTGTGGAATTCTGCAACAGGGGCAGCCGTAGCAGGCCCGTTTATTGGACACACAGAATCGATCAGCTCGGTCGCATTCTCACCAGACGGGCAGTGGGTCGTTTCGGCCTCGATTGACCGCACGATTCGCATGTGGGATGCCACAGCAGGACAGGATGTTGTGGGCTCGTCTACCGGACTCACCGAATCGACAAAAATTGGTGCGTCCTCTCTGAATGGGCAGCCTATCATCTCGGTCTTAAGAGTTGATACGATTCATGTAGGGAAACTCAGAGCAGAAGATATTGAGAAGATCACCTGATGGACAAGTTCCCAATCAATAGTGATGGATGGATGTATGGGGAAGATAATGAACTCCTTTTGTGGATTCCTCCCATTCACCGACCATACCTTTATAAAGCTGACACAGTCTGGGTTGCTGGCAAAGATAGAACGGAGGTAGATCTCTCAAAATTTGTTTATTATGGATTAAACTGGGCTACGGGATACGTTCAGAGTTCATCTACAGGTATATATGCAAGCTCTGATTAGTGTATGGTTAGAATTCAGTTAGTGCCAGCGAGTCTGTCTGAGGATCCAGTAGAGTGGTGCTTTCAATATTAGGTGACTGGCAGGTACTCGCATAGAGATGCGGAATCGAAAACGAGGGGAAATACGAGATTACGCATGAAGAACGAAAGGGGAAAATCAAGATGCCAGAAGATGGATTTCAACACAGTACCACAGATGGCTCACGGAGAGCAAAATCTCCAATTTGCTCAATTCGGAAAGAGATATTATAAGCAAATCAAATAAATGAATTTCAAACTCCAAATAGAGACACAATTGTGCTGTATATCCACCAATCAGAAAACAGATCCGGACCGAATAGAAATCGCTGACTCTGCAAGCACAGTCGAAATTGATATATTGATACCTTGGGTGCAAGCAATTTGTTGGAACTGGCCTCCCCGTGAAAATACGCTCAGTCTGAATGTTCGCACTCAACAACCAAAATCTGCTCTTATTATTGAAAAATGGGAAGCCAAGGCACCACTAGATTATGCTGAGGCCAAAAGCGTGGGAGCCATCAACGCTGCTGTTGTACATCATCCACAGTCAGAGTCAGTCAATTTCTATGTTCCCCGGTTATCCCTTGCAATTCAGCGTCATCACAGCCTTCACGAGAGGACTCTGGCAATTCTTCCCGTCCATCAACTCCCCTACAGCGCGTCAAGTTTGGTTCAGTTGCCCGTCCTCCCACGCCAGGCTCGCGTCAACCGGCCGTTGCACACGCACATGCAATACATCCGAAGCAGCCAGTCCAGACTCCACAACAATTTTACGACTGGTTTGCGCTGATAGACCGCTCAGTGGCGCATAGCCAGGAAGCTCACTTCCGACACCATCTTTTGCGCGTCTCCGAACATCTCGACACTTGCGACCGGCTTGTCGGCCGCATCGACTAGGTCGATACAGAGGTTGCGAGTATGTTGGATAAGTGGAGGAGCTTGGAGGAGCGTGGAAAAAGTCTGCAGGACGCGAGCCAAAAGTTGTTGGACGAGCGGGTGCGTATCGCCTCACTCACTTACACATCTCTCGGATGCGTAGAGGAGCTTGACGATTGCGTCGTCGTTTTGCAAGATCAACTGGTGGAGCTGCAAACGGCTATCGGGACGACCTTGGAATACTTTCAGGAACTGGAGCATGCGACGCGGCTACTCAACCATCCTGGCGAGTCGCTCGTTCTCCAAACCGACTTTCTCTATATGGTTGAGCGTGTGGACATCTGCATCCAGTTTCTCAAATCCCATGTACGACCTGCTTTTCTGCCAGCGTGTGTGAACTTGCTCATCTTCCCCCTCCTCCCCCAGCGAAACTCCAAAGAAGCAGAAGTCTATCTCCTACGCTTCCAGCAATGTATGACCCGTGCAATGACGCTCATCAAAATGTATTTTGTTGGATCTCTCCGTGCACTCACCCAGGATGTCTCGCGGCGACTCTTCGAGCAGGTGCCTTTCTTTGCGATGCATATATCACCACCTTTCCTAAACACTGATCTATTCACAGGATGTCTCTGACACCGCACAAATGCATCTTCTTTACACGCGTTTCACCACCGTGGCTGGCCAGCTTGCACCTCTTCTTGGAGAATTCGAGCGCCGTGCCCACTCACACCCTGAGGAGTTGGGAGCTCTGCTCTCGGAGTGCCACGCGGCGTACTTTGTCGCACGAAAGAACCTCCTGGTTTCACGCCTTACTGAGCAGATCCGCGGTCTGGACCCTACGAGGACCGAACTCGTGGAATTGGTACGCCTTTTTGAATCATATCCTCAGTCATCTAACGATATGTCATGAACGCGTTATAGACACGCGCAGGTACAGCTACCTGAAGCAGATCTATACTGAGGAATTTGACTTGTACCGGGCATTTTTCAGCACCGGGAAGCAGGATCTCTAGTATGTACCGGTTATGCTTGTTTGATGCAAACTGACAGGATTACTCGCCAATACTCAGTACTTGGAAACTCTTTGTGATTACCTCTACGACGACCTACGCCCCCGCATCCTACACGAGCCTCGACTCACTGTCCTCTGCGAAGTTTTCAAGCGCTGATGGTGCTCGATCAGACCCTGGACGACGAGATTGAGGAGAATGAGGAGAAGAATGACAACCTTGGTAGACTTCACATTCGTCACCTACTGCAGATGGTACTGCAGGATGCGCAAACGAGACTGTTTTTCAAGGCACAGGCTGTGATTCCGACATACGATACTATACTCCAACGGCCCAAGATCTGGCGTACCCCGATAAGCTTGCTGGTACGTGTCATTTTTTTTATTGTCTATCCTTGCTAAAGGTATGTGCAGCTGCGCAGGGAGCACAGACAGGATACGAAATTCGCGAGAAGCAGAGCATCAGCCATCTGTTTGAGGTCCCAGGGCTTAACCAACACGAGACATGGTACCCAACACTTTCCAAGACTGTGTGGGTGCTCTCCCAGCTACACGACTTTGTTCAGGCAAGCCATCTATCATCGTGTGATGTTTATGTTGATCATATGGAATATACCTACAGCCAACTATTTTCTATGACCTTGCGCACAAGGCCGTTAGTTGTGACATGGGTCGTTGCTGAGTGCGGCAGGTTTGATCAGAGCAAAGAGCGGATTCGATGGACAACTATTTCTTTTCCGCCATCTACTGATCCTTAAGGAGATCACGCGGAATCTGGACCTTGTGCAGAAGGACGAGCCTCAAGGAGGTGGCGGTAGTGGAGGCACGGATCAGTATGGTGTTGCAGGTCAGTCCAGTCCATCGAACCGTGAACCCTGGAGGCTGATGCTCAGTGATCATGGATTCCAGACATGTTATCCTCTGTGCTGTCGCGCACGTCAACGCTCCCCCTTGGCTCGCTTTTCACATCTCTCGACAGCATGCGCGCAGAACACCTCGCGAACGCGAGACGAGTACGCATCCACTTCTACTTTGAATTTCCCGACCTCCCATTTTTATTTTCACACGTATCTACGCTACTTACAGGGGATTGATCAAGATCTGAAACATGCCTGTGAGTCCGTCATCTCCGTTGCATCGGAGCCGCTCCGCACACCGTTGCGGACCTTCACGGGCCGACCAACGTCAGCCGCGGAAGCTGCGGTGCTCGACGAGGCCTTCCGCAACGCGTGCGCAAGTGACTTGCGTGCAAGTATCGCGCGAGTTTTCTTGTACGTCCCGGATGTGCGCACGGCCGGCGTGCTCGTGCAGCATGCGCTGGATCGCGTCGAGGATGCGTATTCAGCGTTTAGCCTCGCGGCCAGACAGGTCGGAGCGCGTGCTGGAAAAGGGCAGGATTGTTTGATGGATGATGGGTTGTTGAAGCAGTTGTTGCAGGACGTTCGTGAGGATGGTTCAGGATCTCCGCCAGCTCGGACTTAATGCAGTTTATGGACTTTCGATACGGTATCGTTCAGAAATCGATGGTCAAAGTGAGCAGTCACGGTGGTCGATATTGTCACCTTCTACTAGTAGTCGTTCTGCCAACATTCTTTGCATCAATCATTCAGTTGTTGGCATTGCAATTCTCCGTGGAGGAACAGGACCCGCCTTCGACTGAGGCACGTCGCTCCCTTGGGATTCGGTCCCACTGTGGCGTATCCCGTGGTTCGTCCGGATCTTGTCTGACATTGCCACATAGAGGGTGATCCCATGGCAGCGAGTTTCAGTTGAGAGCGAGAGTATGTCATCCAGTGTCTCATCCCCTAGAATGGATAGCGTAATGGCACATGCTAGATCTCAACTTACAGATCATCGCCTGTTCCCATCAACCAGCGAGCCCACACCAATGGGAGCATGTTTAACTCTCTTCTAGTTCTGGCTCGCGCAAAGGAAAGGGTGCATAGGATCCTCCAACAGGGCCCAATACTCCAACGTCCGCATTGGCGGCATCGCCTCTCCTCGCATCACACCTGGGTCTGCATCCAATGCTCTCATCTTTCTTTCCTAGTCTCACTCACGGTTGCTTGCCGTTCATTTCGTCAGTCGTTGACTCGCTCAGTCTCCCCAACCATCCTCCCCTGTTGTAAGTCATCGTCGTCGCCGTCGCCACCCAGTCCATCTTCCTGCTGACGTAAACGAGCAAAAGCAAGAGACAAGAATGGGAGGGAGCACATACGCTGCTTATCACGCACGGCCACGATGTCTGCGCGAAGATGCTTCCTCTTTGCAGTCTGTGGGTTCCGATGCGTCAAGTCCTGGAAGTACAGAAGGATACCCTGGTACCGTCCGGAATGTAGCAAGTGCTATACCGTCACTACTGCCAAGCACGAGACATGCAACTTCCTTCACCAGGGGTACGCACTCGACAAGCGACGAAGTCAAATTCCCCACTGGTGCCCTAGCTGCACCCCTCGGATTCGTCAAGGCATGTCAGCGACCGACTCGCAGCAAGATATGACTTTCTCTAGCATGTGGACACCTGCATCCACCATGCAATCCCCACTAGACCGTCCTCATCATCACCATTCTGCCAGCCATAAATGAGTTTTGGTGTTGGATAAATTGCCTCCCCCTCCCTGCCACCCCAATCAAAGTCAATCAAAGACACATTTCTTTGGTTGACTTTGATTGGGGTGGCAGGGAGGGGGAGGCAATTTATCCAACTCCTGAAGTGTCACCGTATGGCTTTTTTTTTTTTTCCGCTAGAGCATAGTTTAAGGCACGGCCCGCTTTCATTTGCATTCTCTACTTGAGAGGATAATGTACAGTACGAGGATTCATCTGGTTCTGGACCATATGAGACTATGTAATTGGCTGTCACAATTCAACTCCCCGTACGATTCATGAGGCTATTTGTTGATCCCCCGGATCCCCGGATCTTCACTTCAGCTGAATGCCGGCCCTTGTCAGTGATGTATGCAAGCGTACGGAAGTGAGAATGTGCACTGGGATAACTCCAACGAATTGGCCTACTCCCGCGAAAATGTTTGGACCAGGTGTCAACATGTCAACTGTTGTTTGTTGTTTGTTCTCCAAGATGGAGCGCCTTCCGAGTCGGGCCTGCCAGCAGCAGCTGAACATGCGGCAGTGGCGTCAGTGCTTGTCTCAACTTCTCACCTCAGTCTACGATGGCCCTTCCACAACCAAATTCGTATGCCAACGTCTTTCACACCCGATCCCGATGTTCCCGTTAACCATTACTATAGCTCAGATCCTCCACTGGCAAAGTCCCGAATCGGGTACATCACTCACTTCATCTTCAATTTCGATACTAGTATTTACTCAGATGATTGCCTTGTGATTAGCGCGATCACCGCTCAGGCCAGCGGAATACAATCAAGCATACTCCAGCTCGAGATCACTGGTACCTATCTCAGTATTTCTACCTTGATAAGTACTAAATCTCTCCCTCTTCTCAGTCCTCTCGGCACACAATCTTCCTCGTCTTAAAGTCCTCCCGGGGAAGGAGAGACAGTTTTATGTCACATTGACGAACGGGAAGAATACGTGGCAGACACGATCGGGGCAGAGCGTCGCGCAGCACGTGGAATGGAATGAAAGATTAGATGCATCGTGAGCACTGTCGTACTTTCATTCCTCGGTCCAACTGAGTCTCCTGCAGTGGTTTACAACCACTCTCCCGTATTACAGTATCGCTTTATGCGAAGAGGTCCATGCGGACAGACATCCTTATCGGAAGGGAGGAGATCACCTGTGAAGCCCAACCTGGTTCGTCTATGTCTTCGAATTGTTACTCATGCGCTGAGAGTCCTACATCTAGATCTTGAGATAGTTTTCAGCACTTCTGATGGACATGGTAGGCACTTACGAGAGCCGGCCACACTCCTCTTGAGCATCACCGTGTCGACGAACTCTCTATGTGTGGCACCCAATACCCCCCCAGGTCCTACGACAACGGCACTGTACAACCACGGCGCTGAAGAAGGTGGTGCACGTCTTGGTGACCTTCCCACAGGGGGCGATACCTCTGTGGGACCAGTACCAGACGGCCAGGTGGAGATGTCACGTACTCTGGATCGTGCCGAGGAAGCCATGAAAGCTATGGATTCGATGATGGCATGGAAGGGTGCCATGAATGTTATCAAGCAGGTACTTGACGCTATCGGACCAATCGCAGGAGTATGTCTCACATCGGATTTGCGCATCATTTGCTCTGCTAAGCAAGGTTTCGCGCTTCAGTTGCTCCCCCATGCACAGTTGGCATGGACTCTGCTCTCAAAGATTCCCGAGGTAGGTCCCCATGCCTTATCGGAGGACATGGAATGTTCAATGGGTTTCATGTATCGCCAGACTTTGCTACTCCAGCTTCAGCGTGACGACAACGTCCAAACACTACTCAAGGCGATACAGGACGCATTCGAATTTGCAAAGGAGGCGGACGTTTTGAAGAACATGGAACCAGGATCTACTCATGCAAAGATCCTGGATGAGATGCTGGAGTGTGTCTCGGAATGTGCGAAGTTTATCATATCGTATGCGGAGAATGTGCAAGTCGGTACGTCGTCATGGCCTCTGTTATTAGCGATTCATCCTAAACATTTGATTTTCAGCGAAGCGGACTTTGAAGAATGTCGTCAGACAAGTTGATACGAAAATTGATGAGTATCGCACAAACCTCACTCGACTGCGAGACAATTTCCTCGCACGTACTGCGGTCGTCACTGGGATTGCTGTGCTGGAGGCTGGTGCGTAGTCCTAAATATAATACGATTGGATAATCTTCCTGACGAGGGGTACGAAGAATTGGATGCAAAAATCAGAGAATTGCCTTATAAAGGAGGCTTGCGATTTGGCGATGACAGGCGCTGTCTTACGGGCACACGAGAAGACTTCTTGGACCATATCATGAACTGGGTCGAGAATCGAGAATCTCAACGTGGGCTCGTGCTCCTCGGCCAGGCCGGGACAGGAAAGTCATCGATTGCACATGAAGTCGCTCGGAGGCTCGAGAACAAGTATCTCGGCTCCTACTTCGCTTTTCTACGAAAGGAGGGCTCCAAGGACGAGGCTCACCAGCTGTTCACGACACTTGCTCGCGACCTCTCCAATCGCTATCCTGCCTTTAAACTCGCCCTCGGAAGGGTACTCAAGACCGATCCGTCACTTTGTAGCACTCGACACTATCGCACACTCTTCGAACGCCTCATCCTTGAACCAGTCAAGAGCGTTCAGCTTGAAGACCCTATCCTTATCGTGATTGATGGATTGGACGAGAGTGGTGACGCAATCGGCCAGAGTGGATTACACAAATTTTTTGCTGAACATCTCTTCGAGTTGCCATCAAGTTTCCGCATCTTGATCACCTCGAGACCGGAGCGTGGTATTGAACGTGTGTTCGGTAACGCGTTATCCGTGCGCACCCTCTATATGGATGATCACAAGCTGGCTGCAAAGACGGAGCAAGACATTGGCCTGTATCTCCGGAATGAACTCCCTCCGAACCTGTTCAAACGACACGGTGTCAAACTGGCAAAGGCAGCAGAAGGATTGTTTCAGTGGGCAGCCGTTGCTTCCGGGCTAATAAACAATCCTCCTCCTAGCTTTGGGTTTAGCAAGAAGCAGGTGATAGAGCGTCTGTTGGGGCACTCTCGAGGTCGTGATGGGCAAGATCCTTTGGACCAGCTATATGGAGAAGTTCTGGAAGGATACTTCAAACCGGTTGCAGCACAGACCCTATTTCGTTCCGTCATGGGACAGCTTTTTGCTGCTCTCACTCCGCTTTCCATTCGTTCGTTGACTATTCTGCGACAACATGCACCCAATGATGACCCCGAGGACCCCGACCCCGAGGATTCGGAATGCGTTATTGAAATGCTCCGACACCTTGGCTCACTGCTCAGTAACGTGACTTCATCCGACGATACCCTCCCAATCGTCCCTCTTCACACCTCCTTCCGTGACTTTCTGGCCGACGAGAAGAGTGGGATATTTCACATCGACCTTGGCAAGGCTCACCGTCAGCTGGCACATTCCTGTCTTGGATTAATGCTCAATGACCTCAAATTCAACATTTGCAAACTCGAGTCATCATATCTCGCGAACAGGGATCTCCCAGACCTTGAATCTCGAATTTCAGAATATATTCCACCTGCTCTATCGTATGCGTGCTTCTTCTGGGGCGATCATCTAGAACATCTTGGTATTGAGCAGGACCTGTTTCCAAAACTTCGATCTCTGTTCGAGACAAGATTTCTTTTCTGGCTGGAAGTGCTCAGCATCAAGAACAGTGTCGGTCTTGCATCACGAGCATTGGCATCTCTGAACATATGGTTGCGGTCTGATCAGCAGAAGGTAGGCAGCTCTTATGATGTTATACGACATGTAGTGACTATTGTGTACAATTACAGCGATTATTCCAATCACAGGTTGACAATCTGTTGGGATTAGTGAATGATGCGTTCGCGTTTGTGCGGTATTTCGGGATGGCGATAGCAAGGAGCATCCCGCATATATACATATCAGCTCTTCCTTTCGCACCATCCTCTTCCCGCATCGTAAACCACCACCTTCACCTATTCCCTCACACACTGTCTTTGAAACGTGGACGGTTGGCTGATTGGCCAGCATTAGAAATGACTATTAAAGCACACGACAGACGCGTCGACTCCGTTGTATTCTCATCAGATGGACAGCGCATCGCATCATCCTCGAAAGATTGCACGATCCGGGTGTGGGATGCTACGACGGGGGAAATTGTAGCGGGGCCGTTTCCGGACACACCGAGAAATCTTCTCCGTCGCATTCTCGCCTGACGGACAACGCATTGCGTCGGGCTCGGAGGACTGCACGATTCGGGTGTGGGATGCCGCAACAGGAGAGGTTGTAGCCGGCCATTTGATGGACACATGGTGGGTTAGATGTGTTGCATTTTCACCGGACGGGCAACACATCGCCTCGGCCTCGAGCGATCGCACGATTCGTGTTTGGGATGCGGCAACTGGAGAGGTCGTTGTGCGCCCATTTATTGGACACATGGACGAGGTCTACTGTGTTACATTCTCACCAGACGGGCAATATATCGCTCTGCCTCTCGAGATTGCACGTTCGCATGTGGGATGCTGCAACCGGAGATGTCGTAGCGGGCCCGTTTACTGGACACACTGAACGGGTTGAGTGTGTTGCGTTCTCACCGGATGGGAAGCACATTGCTTCGGCCTCGGCGGATCGCACGATTCGTGTGTGGGATTCCGCAATAGGACAGGTCGTAGGAGGCCCGTTCACTGGACACACCGATGCTATCTACTCTATTGCATTCTCGCCGGACGGAAACGCATCACCTCAGCCTCGGCAGATCGCACGATTTGCGTGTGGGATTCCACAACAGGCCAGATCGTGGCAGGCCCATTCACTGGACATACCAGTTCCATATTTTCTGTTGCACTCTCGCCGATGGGCAGCGGATTGCCTCGGCCTCGTACGATCACACGGTTTGTGTGTGGGGTGCCAGAAAAGGAGAAGTAGCGGGTCCGTTTACTGGACATACCCAGTCGATCTTTTCTGTTGCGCTCTCACCGGACGGGAGACGGATTGTCTCTGCCTCTGCAGACTGCACAATTTGTGTGTGGGATGCCGCAACAGGAGAGGTCACAGCAGGTCCGTTTACTGGCCACGCCAATCGGGTCACTTTCGTTGCATTCTCGCCTGAAGGGCGGCGGATTGCCTCTGCCTCGCTCGATCGCACAATTCGCGTGTGGGATACCACAACAGGAAATATTTAGCGGGCCCGTTTACCGGACATACCGATATGGTCATGTCTGTTGCATTCTCGCCGGACGGACAACGCATCGTGTCGGCCTCGGATCGATCGCCACAGTTCGCGTGTGGGATGCCATAACGGGAGAGGTTGTAGTGGCCCGTTTATTGACACACTGATAAGGTCTGCTCTGTTGCATTCTCGCCAGACGGGAAACGCATTGCGTCGGCCTCGGACGATCGCACGATTCGATATGGGATGCCCGTAACGGGAGAGGTTGTGGCGGGCCCGTTTACTGGACACACTGGGCCGGTGTGTCGTTGCATTTTCGCCGGACGGAAGCGCATTGCGTCGGCCTCGGATGACCGCACGATTCGAGTATGGGATGCCATAACGGGAGAGGTTGTGGTGGCCCATTACTGGACACACTGAGGTGGTCTGCGCTGTTGCATTTTCGCCGGATGGAAGCGCATCGCATCGGCCTCATACGATCACACGGTTCGCTTGTGGGATTCTGCAACAGGGGCAGCCGTAGCAGGCCTGTTTATGGCCACACAGATCGATTAACTCGGTTGTATTCTCACCAGACGGCAGCGGGTCGTTTCGGCCTCGAATGACCGCACGATTCGCATGTGGGATGCCACAGCAGGACAGGACGTTGTGGGCCCCGTCTGACGGACTCACGAATCGACCAACTCTGGTGCGTCCACTCTGAATGGGCAGCCTATCATCTCGGTCTTACGAGATCATACGATTCATGTAGGGAAGCTCAGAGCAGAAGATATTGAGAAAGATCACCTGATGGAGAAGTTCCCAATCAATAGTGATGGATGGATGTATGGGGAAGATAATGAACTCCTTTTGTGGATTCCTCCCATTCACCGACCATACTTTCATAATGCTCACACAGTCTGGTTGCTGGCAGACATAGAACGGAGGTAGATCTCTCAAACTTTGTTTATGGATTAAACTGGGCTACGGGATACGTTCGCAGTTCATCTACATGTATATATGCAAGCTCTGATTAGTGTATGGTTAGAATTCAGTTAGCGCCAGCGAGTCTGTCTGAGGTCCAGTAGAGGGGTGTTTTCAAAATGAGGTACTGGCAGGTACTGGCATAGAGACGTGGAATCGAAAACGAGGGGAAATACGAGATCACGCATGAAGGGGGAAATGAAAGGGGCAAATCAAGATGCCAGAAGACGGATTTCAACACAGTACCACAGCTGGCTCACAGAGAGCAAAATCTCCAATTTGCTCAATTCGGAATAAGCAAATAAATAATGAATTTCAAACTCCAAATAGAGACACAATATGCGGTTATCCACCAATCAGAAAACAGATCCGGACCGAATAGAAATCGCAAGGTACACAGTCGAAATTGATATATTGATACCTTGGGTGCAAGCAATTTGTTGGAACTGGCCTCCCCGTGCAAAATACGCTCAGTCTAATGTCCGCACTCAACAACCTAAATCTTCTCTTACTAAATGGGAAGCCAAGGCACCACTAAGGTAGGGCCAAAAGCGTGGAGCCATCAAGCCCAGTCAAAAATCGATTGAAGTAACTTGATTCGGATTGATTCGGATTGTATTTAATTTAAGTAAAATGATCCGGATTGATAAAAGTTGAATTCGATTCAAGACAATTCAAGATGATTGATAAGATTTGAATATCAATTTAATTAAATTGATTCGGATTGATCAGATTTGAATTCGATTCAAGTTAATTCAAGGCGATTGATAAGTTTTGAATATCGATTTAATTAAATTGATAACAATTGAATAATATCGATCAGCTTACGTGAGATTTGTTTTTGATCTAAAGCACCTGATTAGAATCGATTAGAATTGAATATGATGGATCCACATCTGTGCACTGAGTTCCTTAAATGGGCTCATTTAACAGACTCTGAGCGTCATTGCGACTTGCCATTTTGTTGTGAACAAGGTACTACTATTTGTAGTTGTTTGTCGTCCCACATCGGGATTTTGCTTTGACGCATGACGCATACATTCTGCTTCCTTCCCTCCCTCTCTAAGTATCGTCCTCTGGTGCCTTGTCCTCCGACTTGTTCGATCCATTTGACTGAGCAGGTGTGTGTCTATTTGTCTTTGTTCTGTGGCAACTAGTTTGACCCCAACACAACAGTTTTCCACTACTTGCCCATATTCCTTTTTTTCGCTGGCTTGGTGATATTCTCCTTAAGCTGCACACTCATGTAATGCTCAATTGTTTGCTAAGGACTTATTCTACAATGCCCTTATCGTTGTCGTTTCTGAATGTGCCATCCTGAGGTTTCGCTTCAGGCACCGCAAGCTTCCCACTGCCGCCTACAAGTTTCCCATCATCGTACTTCCCCTTTCCCTCTCCCAGCTTTCCCACCTCACCACTACCATTGGTGCTGGGCTTTCCTGGTATAACTAAGTTTTATCCCTTTACCACCTTCTTGTATCCCACCTCCACCTCCCAGACTCCGCATCGTCTCATTCGACATTGAGTTGGACTCCCCTGAAAGTTTTCAGCACCCTGTTTCCGAGTACATCAGTGCGTTTCCACACAACCTTGAGCCTTATCGCCTATTTATGCTTCCCCACGAAACAGAATTCTCACTTTCGAGGATTCGCGTTTGTTTGTATTTTTTATCTTTTTTTTACTCATTGTTACGTTTACCCACATCTCAGTTTGAGAGTCCCGGCGCCGGTACCCCAAAGTCCATCATCAGCCTCAACAATGATGGGATTTTATCGCGGATGCCGATGAACGTCCTGTTGATGTCTTGCTTGTTCTTCCCCACTACCGTGCACGTTGCCAACCTACGAAAATCGGATGAGTATGTATATTCATGGCAGAGCTGAAATCAAGGCTACGGTTGTAAGTGCCAACCCGCAGGTCTTGTAGTGTCATCACTCAACCGTCATACAGTGCCGTCAATCGCCTCGCACTCCTTTCTTGTCTGTACATTTGTCGTTGGGCACCGGCGCACCGCTCCCGTAACACTCTTCCTGCCGTCAGACTTTTCTGGAAACATTTGCCTCTCGTCCACCACGCCGAAGATTTCCCTCTCAGTGGGCTTCACTAACCATATCCTTCCCCATGTTCACTTCACGCGGATCTCCAACTTCCGGCACGAGAAGGTGGATGGGTGCGGTGAGGATGGTTCTGATATGAAGTCGAGATCCACACTACTGGCCATATCATGCTTCGTATGTGGGACGTTTCGGAGGGCACACCAGAATGCGTTGTACGTGAAACACGTGTCATCGTGCCACAAGCTCGAAAAGCTTACAAGCAGAACAGCAACCTAGACCAGCTATTGACTGGGATTTTCTCCTCGATGATTGATTGCATCGTCCCTTTCCTCTCTGTTTAACATGCCATTACTCCAACACGATGATTGTGAAAACCGGTACTCTACAGTATGTAACGTTCAGCTCTAGGTGTAAGCCCCCTCTCCCCCTTTTGACTGCTGGTCTCTTACATCAATCACAGAAGGGGAGGGTACTCAGGCTCCACATGCGCCGGCATGTGCATTTGCTGCAGTGGATGTTGTGTTAGCGACTTGCACCTTAGCAACATCGATAATATTTAAATAAAATTGTACAGTAAATAGAAAATAAATAAAGATTAATTCGATTCAATTCGATTCAAATGCGCGTAATCAAAATAAATCGATCCAATTCAATTCAATTTGGACCGGAATTCAAATAAATTCGAAAAACGTAAATTGTCTTCAATCCGAATTGAATCAAACCTATTTGTCTGCTCAAATTTTGATCAAAATTGAAATAAATCAAGTTACTTCAATTTACTTAAAATTACTTCAATCGATTTTTGACTGGGCATCAAGGCTGGAGACCCTCTTCACCATTATCCACAGTCAGAGTCAGTCCATTTCTATGTTCCCCGGTTATCCCTTGCAATTCAGCGTCATCGCAGCCTTCACGAGAGGACTCTGGCAATGCTTCCCGTCCATCAACTCCCTACAGCGCGTCAAGCTTTGTTCCGTTTCCCGTCCTCCCACGCCGGGCTCGCGTCAACCGGCCGTTGCCCACGCACATGCAATACATCCGAAGCAGCCAGTCCAGACTTCACAACAATTTTACGACTGGTTCGCGCTGATAGACCGCTCAGTGGTGCATAGCCAGGAAGCTCACTTCCGACACCATCTTTTGCGCGTCTCCGAACATCTCGACACTTGCGACAGGCTTGTCGGTCACATCGACCAGGTCGATACAGAGGTTGCGAATATGTTGGATAAGTGGAAGAGCATGGAGGAGGGCGGAAAAAGTCTGCAGGACGCGAGCCAAAAGTTGTTGGACGAGCGGGTGCGTATCGCCTCACTCACTCACATCTCTCTCGGACGCGTAGAGGAGCTTGATGGTTGCGTCGTCTTTTTACAGGATCGACTGGGAGCTGCAAACGGCTATCGGACGACCTTGGAATACTTTCAGGAACTGGAGCATGCGATGCGGCTGCTCAATCACCCTGGCGAGTCGCTCGTTCTCCAGATTGACTTTCTCTACATGGTTGAGCGTGTGGACATCTGCATCGAGTTTCTCAAACTCCATGTACGGACCGTTTTTCTGCCAGCGTTTGTGAACTTGCTCATCTTCCCCCTCCCCCAGAGAAACTACAAAGAAGCAGAGGTCTATCTCCTACGCTTCCAGCAATGTATGACCTGTGCAATGACGTTCATCAAAATGTATTTTGTTGGATCTCTCCGTGCACTCACCCAGGATGTCTCGCGGCGACTCTTCGAGCAGGTGCCTTTCTCTGCGATGATATATTACCACCTCTTCTAAGCACTGATCTGTTTACAGGATGACTCCGAGTCTGACACTGCACAAATGCATCTTCTTTGCACGCGTTTCACCACCGTGGCTGGCCAGCTTGTGCCTTTCCTTGGAGAATTCGAGCGCCGTGCCCACTCACACCCGAGGAGCTGGGAGCTCTGCTCTCAGAGTGCCACGTTGGCACACGAAAGATCCTCTTGACTTCACGCCTTGCTGAGCAGATCCGCGGTCTCGACCCTACGAAGACGGAAATCGTGGAGTTAGTACGCCTTTTTGCATCATATCCTCAGTCATCTAACGACATGTCATGAACGCGTTATAGACACGCGCCGGGCGCAGCTGCCTGAAGCAGATCTGTACTGAAGAATTTGACCTGTACCGGGCGTTTTTTAGCACCGGGAAGCAGGAACTCCAGTACGTACCGATTATGCTTGTTTTGATCCCAACTGACCGGATTACTCGCCCATAGCCAGTACTTGGAAACTCTTTGTGATTACCTCTACGACGACTACGCTACCCCGCATCCTACACGAGCCTCGACTAACTGTCCTCTGCGAAGTTTGCACTGTGCTTCAAGCACTGATGGTGCTCGATCAGCCACTGGACGACGAGATTGAAGAGAATCAGGAGACGTTGGTAGACTACAGATTCGTCATCTACTGCAGATGGTACTGCAGGATGCGCAAACGAGGCTGTTTTTCAAGGCACAGGCTGTCATACAGTCCGACATACGATACTATACTCCAACGGCCAAGGATCTAGCGTACCCGATAAGCTCGCTGGTACGTGTCATTTTTTTATTGTCTATCCTTGCTAAAGGTATGTGTAGCTGCCCAGGGAGCACAGACAGGATACGAAATTCGCGAGAAGAGCAGAGCATCAGCCGCCTGTTTGAGGGCCCAGGGCTTAACCAACGCGAGACATGGTACCCAACGCTTTCCAAGACTGTGTGGGTGCTCTCCCAGCTACACGACTTTGTTCAGGCAAGCCTCTTATGATCTTGTAACGTTTATGTTGATCATATGGAATACACCTACAGCCAACTATTTTCTATGACCTTGCGCACGAGGCCGTTAGTTTGTGCCATGGGTCATTGCTGAGTTGGTCAGAGCAAAGAGCGGATTCGATGGATAATGTTTCTTGTCCGCCATCTTACTGACCTTAAGGAGATCACGCGGAATCTGGACCTTGCGCAGAAGGACGAGCCTCAAGGAGGTGGCGGTAGTGGAGGCACAGATCAGTACGGTGTCGCAGGTCAGTCCAGCCCTCGAGCCGTGCGCCCTGGAGCCTGATGTTCAGTGATCATGAACTCCAGACATGTTATCCTCTGTGCTGTCGCGCACGTCAACGCTCCTCCCTGGCTCGCTTTTCACATCTCTCGACAGCATGCGCTCAGAACACCTCGCGGACGCAATACGAGTACGC
>WTXI01000298.1:0-43644 GCA_022376515.1 Lactifluus volemus
TGCAAACACCGTGCTCTTCCATCACGGCCACCCACCAAATCATTTCCCGAAACGTATGCAGATAATGGCATCACCATCATGTGGGCTAATTCTTGCGAGCACACTCATGTCCTACATTTGAAACCATAAATCATTCACATTCCTTAGCTGTGATACGATAATGGCTATCAGGGTTACATACACCCCTTATGACTCTTGTCGGTGGTCTCGGTTCAGTCATGAAAAGTACACAGGGCCGCAGAAAACAGAGTGGCAACGAATGGGTATAAACCAACTTACTCTCGCCTCCTAAGCACCAACGGCACCCGAGAAGGTCTGCAATCCATTCCGTAAGCTGGCCAAAGGCGGCGTGGACACAACTTACTCCAAAGTCAAAACTTCCGTGAAGGCCGTTATACGAGCATAGCGCTCCTCAAATGTCTCACCGGCAAACTCGGGCTCCTCTTTGATTTCGATTGTATATCTCGACACAAGCATAGTAATCACCGCTATGCCTTCAATTTCAGCGAATCTAGAAAAATACGTCAGGGCTTTTTTGTTTTCAGTTATATCACGACACAACTCGCACCGTCTCCCTAGACAAGCTCGGGCACCTACAAAGAATTCTTAAGCAATGATCACCTTGCTAGGTATGCCATACCTTGATTAAACGGAAGGAAGGCATCCTTGGGCCAGTCCCCGAGAAACCTCTCTGGCTTGAACATATGGGGGTCCTTCCAGTATCGCGCTGTGAGACTTCATAAGAACCAGCCCATGAGACGTAATGCGCCTAACATACGATTATAGTGAATACCAGGCACGTGCAGAGTCACCGTTGTCCCTGCTGGGACAGCAATACTTGTCTTTGTGCCATCACGATTGCTCGCCATCAACGTTGTATCCTCTGTCGCCATCTTGGGGATATTGGTCACCTAGGGCCATAGGGTATGACTGACTTTGGTCCATTCTACATTGCTTTAAACATACCGGGGGGCTATGCATGCGTAGTTAGCCCCTCGACGTGGTCACTCGATTCGAATGAGCACTCACAACAGCCTCAAAGTCTCGTATAAAACGCTGGACATCGATGAAACCCGTCATTCTGATCAAAATTTTGATGGACCTACGCCAAAGAGTGCGTGAACCGACTCATATCTTCGTATGTCTACAGGTGCTTAGTTCGTTGTCTAGAGTGAGATTCAGCTCGACTTACAGGCATTCTGTTCAGGCTAGACAACACGCCTTTGATATGTTGATACAGGCGCTCTTGCTCATCCGGATAGAGAGCTAGAAGGGCGAATGTGAAGCACAATGCATGGGCTGTTGTCTGTGGTACAACGTCTTAGGGCACACCCCACGTAAGGGATGAACCTACCTCATGTCCAGCAATAATAAAGATAAACATGTTTCCTGATACATCGAATAAGGGCACGGGACACGGAGCGACAGTGAGGATTTACCCATAAGCTCTTGATCACTTATCGCCGGACCGCTCTCCGGCTCTTCCTGTGATGCATCCAGAAGGCCGCTAAACAGATCATAGCGTTCCTCCTTCGTGTTACCAATCCTGCGATCATTCACCATTTCAAGCATGTATTGCTGCTCGATGCATCAGTAACGAAGGATGTGAATGCAAGGTTGAGATGTTGAACAACATACCCTCAGCTCGGTAAAGGCCAGGTGAACCTTCCTTGTGTGTGCGGTTGCGCCCTGAGCCCAGTCGGGGAGGAGAATCTTCATGATTAGATTGCTGGATAAGATGTGAATCGCATCCTTGAAGGTCATCTGGTGGCCAGGAGGAATAGCAAGGTCACTGGTCCATGACACCTGACGGCCGAACCCTAGAATGCGCCAACATCAGATTGGATGATGAAAATTAGAGTGGGATATCATGAAAGCATGCCTGCGATGCCGATGATAAAGAGCGTAGTCTGTGGAGATGTTAAGCACAGGTATGAATAATATATGAGATCTCAGCAGCCTACTGGTAGAGTAATGTCCAGAAAGTGATCTACGATGACTTCGGGCTTGTCACCCCACACGTTGCTAAACAGGTCTAACATAACATTGACGGTCTCATCCCATACTAATTTGTTGTTTTTCTGGTAATTGTGTCAAGAATGAGGCAACGGACTAACAATAATGCATACCTCTGAGAAGGGTGGCGCGGCAATTTTTCGATACCTCTTCCATTCATGTCCTTCCGAGGCCACGATGTTCGGTCCAAAAACGGCCAACACTCCATATAACTGGAGGTTCTTCGGAAATCTGGCACGAGACGTGGTGACTTCCTATGGTCCATAGTCAGGGACATGTAATTCGATGCAGCACAACCCTAACCGACTTTGATCATATCCGCATCTGCGAGGAAGATGGTGCACTCCGGCCGAGGAAATGCTGTAATCTTTCAGCAGATTGCCTTGAATATATATATCCGCAGATCGGGGATCGCAAATGGCTTACTAGAGTAATAAAATCCTGTCCAGCAGAAGCAAAATCTGAGCGGGAATGAGGCCTAGATATTATTGTTCATCGTGTATGATGTGAGCCTACCTTGGTATTTCCTCCTGTGCATCCACGATTTTCCCACGTTCAGGTAAGGGATTGGTGGTAGGCTGCGCAGCATCAAATGTCCCGGAATGGATGACACACTGAAAATGTAACGAAGACCGGGGATATTGCTGCGGGTATCATAGCCACACAGTCATTCCCTGGATTCATAGTCTTGAATATAAGAGAGTTACCTACCTAACATTGCGAGCAATCCTTCGGAGTTCTAAGAGTCGTTGTATAAATATTAGGCCCAGGAGAGAAATGACGACGGATAGGATTGTGGGCATCGCGAAATGTGAAAGTGGGCAGGACGGAAGGGCGAGCGAAACGAACGATCCCACCGTGACTGTTGAGATGGGCCAGTAGCGCGGGAACATTCCCGGGCAGCGCGGACAGTTTCAGGGACCATACTGTATTGTCTCGTGAACCTCGAACTGAACGCTAGGCCGCTACTGATCTAGCGTTATCTTATCTAAGTTTTATCGCTGCGCTTCATCACCTACTTCGTAACCAGGTCATGCAGTACAAATAATTCTTACCTGACGGTCAGCCAGGTAAAAATGCCGAGAAGAAGGTGAACAAGTCTTCTCAGGGAAGCCGAGACCGCTTGCAAGAACGTTAACCATGGCCGCCGTTGATCCATGGGAACGACAGCTTCCGAGCTCTAATAAGGACGTCATGACCAACTCGGTGCCTATGGTCCTATACGTAGGCCCAGTCATCGCAGGCCGCACATACAGAGCACAAGCGATCAAAATATTTAGAGCTCTCAGATCCTCATATTTCAGCCGAGAGGCAGATTAGCCCTACTAGGCGACGTGCACTTTCATACTATCCCAGTGCGTGGGTTTGAAAATGGGTTGATTTCGAAAAACTCTGCAGGCACGTACTCCCGAATCCAGAGGGAGCAAGTCAGAGATTTCGAAGAAGCACTGGCATGACAACCGATCAACGGATGCAGTATATAGTACAACCGTACCGGGCGGCCCGAGAGAATGAAACAGAAGCCGACCGATGTGACCTTTTCGAGGGGGGACCTTGAAGCTAAACCACCACCATGGTTTGGCAATCCCTCGCTTCGGCGAGGGCGAGGTTGAGGAAGAGCACAACTCACTCTCGGAGACCAAACCCGCCCCCCCCAGGAGATGACCCCTCCAGAAACAAATAAACCTAAAACACTCTCAGACCCAAGAGACCCACACGGGAGACCCCCCCCAGACCACCTAACAGGTCCTACATAACCCCGTAACCTAAACAATGACCCCCCTGTAGTAACCACCTAGAATAAAACTATAAACACTGAACGCTGAGCCCCCACACCAACCCCCCCCTAGAGAACCAACCGCTAACCCCCCACCCAACATAAACCCGAAAACCAACCCCCTGAAAACGTAAGGTACACTATCCAAAATGGTAGCCACCCGTCCCCGACAGCACACGCCGAACGCTACAACAGCCCTCAACCAACCCACCCCAAATCCTTAACCAACATGGAAGACACCTCCCCCCCTCACAAACCAATCCCAAAAACAGAAGAGAGCCCTCTCTGAATCCCTCTCAGAACAAACCCCGAAGAGAACAAATGACCAAACCCCCCCCAAAAAACCACTGCAACCCTACACAATCCACATGACACGCTCCCTCAGGGAACCCGGAAGCAACTCCCCACCCCAAGGCAGAAAACGCCGACCTCGAGGTGTGGGGCACCCACTGACAAAACAACGACCACCGCTCCCCGGCCCACACCATGCTCCCTGTCCCACAGACAAACTCCCACCTGTCTTGCAAGCTTTTGGGCTCAAAAGGCTCTAAGAGAGCTATCTCCTCTATCCTCATCTGCCTTCTCACTGGGGCACGCCTTTATTGGCCCATACACTGCTAGATTCCGTCCCGATACCCGCCATGCTGTCCCGCAACGGCCACAACGTTGAGTCTGAGATTTCCATTCCAACTTGTTCTACCACATACATATAGGTGCACAGTCGATCGACAGTCATTTCACTCGTCTTAATATGGCACCTGAAGAACCGTCAACACTTTCGTTTGGACGTGCTGATCACGTTCCATCCCCCGTCGACCTTCCGCCCAAAGGCGTGCCAACCACGCTACTTACTCCTTCATCTCTTTTCTGACACCTTGACTCGAGGACAATCTGGAGCTGATAGAGCCGGTGAATCAGGACCATATTCGACTCGCCACCACGTCACCACCCAGATGCACCGGCAGATAGCCACTGGAACATTCGACGCCCCTTTCTTGGGGTCAGATACGGGCAGCAAAAATGGCGATGCCAATATACGCTCCGATCAGTACTGCTATAAGTCTTGGCAACTACGTTCGCGCTACGAGGACATCCCTAGAAGTTTTCAAAGCAGGTCACCTGCCTGACCCTAACACATTCAGCATGGGCTCATCTGACTCGGAAGTGAGTGCTCAGTCACAGGACGAAAAAGTTGCTAAGCCCAAGGATGATCTCCAAGCGTACCCGTCAGAGTCTCACCTATTGCGAACTAGCGACAATCACATCCACCGTCCGCTCTCACGTTCAGTAATTGCATATCACATGATACTGCGTCTCTTCTGCCACCCAGCCACCCCTGCGGAGTCCGCTTTCTAAACAGGTGAGCACATCATCACTGCGCACCCCTCCACCCCGAAATGCGCCACGACATCTTCCCTCCAAGTCGACACCGACACTTCATTGCCCACCCTCTCTGATCGCGGAATCGACCCCTTACCTGACGCCTTGAAAGGGCCTGTCTATCCCTCACCACCACCACTTGAATACCTGTGACCACCGAAATCGAATGGAACCAGAGATGGTACCTGAGTTCTATGCAAACGTGAGGAAGACACGGAGAACGACGTGTCGAGGATGGACCGGCATGATAGAATGCTTCACTCATCTAGATACCCTGGAGATCCCCGTATCGCACAGTTCCCCATACTTTAATCACATACTAGCATCTCATTAGGCACCAAGTTGCGATGGGGGAGTGAAAACCACGAGGGAATTGCCTCGTGAGTGATGGACCCAATGAATGCGATGGTTGTACACTTAGCCCATAGAGGATGTCTGGGGACAGGCATTTATCCCAAACCAATCTGGCCATCCCAGCAATAAGCGTGATTTCAACCCCCGGAGCAATGACAAGTCTGCAATGATGAAAACCGCTAGAGATGGGCCCTATGTGCGAGAGAGTGAATCAAGATAAATATCATACCAGCCCCAAAATTGAAAAACGCTGAAAGGAAAAATCAATAAAAGACCGACCACACCCGCTCCAATGTCGAAAAACGCGGAATTTTTTCAAAAGACTTGCCGATGATAAGATAGCGGCGACAAAAATCTTATAAGTGAAATCAGTGACATAGGGCTAAAACAACCTGGGAAAATGCCCTTAAAAGAAATACCAGGATTTTCATTACTCGAGAAGAGGTTTTTTAGTGGGTAGTAAACGCAGGAATACCGCCTCCCTGAGCCCCACACTACCCCGTAACAGGGGTGTGCGTAAACGCATTTTTTGCCCTCCCTCCGAGCCCGGACCACTATGGCCCGCTTCAGCGCATTAGGTTAGAGCTGTTAGGTAACATAGTTACTATCTTTGTCTACCTAATACATCGCTTGTCAAAAAAAAAAAAAAAAAAAAAAAAAAAGATGTGACCTTTTCAACTGTAAAACTTTATCCTTATAAAGTGCAATATGCCTACACATACGACTGAACATACTAAGTCTGGGGCTGGCATATAACGTGTGAGGTTATGTAACATGGAGGTGAAGGGCAAGGGGTGGGACGGGTGAAGCGTGGGGATGGAGTTGGGTGGGCGGCGCTTGCACAAGTCTTCAGAGGGGTTCGCATCTTCTCGGTCTCGGGTTTCTTCAATAAACTTGGCGATTCCTTCTCCGCCGGCAGTGGTAGCGAAGAGGATGTCGGTCGAGAGTGCTGGGGATGCCGCGGGCCTCTCGAAACCGAGGGCATTGTGTGATGCCGTGGCTTGCTGTCTGCAGCATGGTGAGGCCATATTCGCCTGGGGCTCGTGGTCTGTGCCACGCCGCGTCTTCACCTGTGAAAGCATGTTGAGTAAGGAGACGAATGGCGCACGAACTCCAGCATGAAGTCCGGGGGTTTTCCTGAAGTTGGGTGTAACGCCTGGAAGACTGGGCCACTATAACGTACATATGCCTACCTCAATTTAGGAAGGAAATAAAGTTATCTTCGTTCTCGCCGCGCAAGTGGAGTGAGTACAGCGTGAGTGTCCCTCCGGAACGGCGCCTTGTCGTCGAACACTCACATCAGTTAGACTTTCAAAGTTTGCTACTCGGGTCTTGCTTACGCTCACAACGATCACTCGTGCTTTCTGTTCTAGACGACAGAGAAGGGTAGGATAAATCGTTGAATATTTATTTATTTATTTAATAGCAAAGGACTCGGAGTCCGAGGAGGGGTCAGATCGATCAGCCTGAAATCGTGTCACCGTGACAAAGCTCTGCATCTGGCGACAGTATGGTCTAGCGCACAAGGCCGCTTGACATGGTTCCTGGGGTTAGGCCAGTGCATGCCCAGGCTTTCTTGCTTATTGGATTCAATAAAATCATACCAGAAATGACGGAAGGCATAAGTTCGGAGACCTTTCAAGTTATACTAGGGGTGGCACCTACAGATATACCGTACTGTAACATCTTCAGTTATCTCCCAACCGCATCGGTATCAATTTGAAATCTCAATGACTTGCCTGTGTTGTAATGCGATCACCTCATGGAAGTGTTGTGCAAACGCATTTTCGCTCGACAAGTTCGAGTGCTGTACACCGTGCTCTGCCATCACGGCCGCCGCCCGCCAAATCATTTCCCGAAACGCATGCAGATAATGGCGTCACCATCATGTGGGCTAATTGGAACATCAACCCATCAGGGTTGCGAGCACACTCATATCCTACATTTGAAAGCATAAATCATTCACTGTTCCTTAGCTGTCATACGACGACGGCTGTCAGGGTTACAATATGATACACCTCTCGTGACTCTTGTCGGAGGTCTCGGTTCGTTCATGAAAAGTACACAGGGTCGCAGAAAACGGAGTGGAAACTAAGGGGCATGAACTAACTTACTCTCGCCTCCTAAGCACCAACGGCACACGAGAAGGTCTGCAATCCATTCAGTAAGCTGGCCCAAGGCAGCGTGGGCACAACTTACGCTAAAGTCAAACCTTCCTTGAAGGCCGTTATACGAGCATAGCGTTCCTCAAATGTCTCACCGGCAAACTCGGGCTCCTCTTTGATTTCGATCTTATATCTCGACACAAGTATAGTAATCACCGCTATGCCTTCAATTTCAGCGAATCTAGAAGAACACGTCAGGGCTTTTTTGTTTTCAGTTATATCACGACACAACTCGCACCGTCTCCCTAGACAGGCTCGGGCACCTACAAAGAGTTCTTAAGCAATGGTAACCTTGGTAGGTATGCCATACCTTGATTAAACGGAAGGAAGGCATCCTTGGGCCAGTCCCTGAGAAATCTTTCTGGCTTGAACCGGTGGGGATCCTTCCAGTATCGTGCTGTGAGACTTCATAAGGACCAGCCCACTACATGCAATGCGCCTAACATACGATTATAGTGAATACCAGGCAAGTGCAGAGCCACCGTTGTCCCTGCCGGGACGGGAATACTTGTCTTTGTGCCATCACGATTGCTCGCCATCAACGTTGTATCCTCTGTCGCCATCTTGGGGATATCGGTAGCCTTATGACCATTGAGTATGACTGACTTTGATCCACTCTACATTTCTTTAAACATACCGGGGGGCTATGCATGCGTAGTTAGCCCCTCGACGTGGTCACTCGATTCGAATGGGCACTCACAATAGCCTCAGAGTCTCGTATAAAACGCTGCACATCGATGAAACCGTCATTCTGATTAAAATTCTGATGTACCTACGCCAAAGAGTGCGTGAACCGACTCATATCTTCGTATGTCTACAGGTGCTTAGTTCGTTGTCTAGAGTGCGATTCAGCTTGACTTACAGGCATTCTGTTCAGGCTAGACAACACGCCTTTGATATGTTGATACAAGCGCTCTTGCTCATCCGGATAGAGAGCTAGAAGGGCGAATGCGAAGCACAATGCATGGGCTGATGTCTGTGGTACAACGTCTTAGGGCACACCCCACGTAGAGGATGAACCTACCTCATGTCCAGCAATAATAAAGATAAACATGTTTCCTGATACACTGAGTAAGGGCACCTCCAAAATGGGATACGAAGCGACAGTGAGGATTTACCCATAAGCTCTTGGTCACTTATCACCGGACCGCTCTCCAGCTCCTCCTGTGATGCATCCAGAAGGCCACTAAACAGATCATAGCGTTCCTCCTTCGTGTCACCATTCCTGCGATCATTAGCCATTTCCAGCATGTATTGCTGCTCGATGCATCAGTGGATCAGTAACGAAGGATGGGACGGACGTAAGGCTGAGATGTTGAAACAGCATACCTTCAACTCGGTAAAGGCCAGGTGAACCTTCCTTGTATGTGCGGTTGCGCCCTGAGCCCAGTCGGGGAGAAGGATCTTCATGATTAGATTGCTGGATAAGATGTGAATCGCATCCTTGAAGGTCATCTGGTGGCCAGGAGGAATAACAAGGTCACTGGTCCATGACACCTGACGGCCGAACCCTAGAATGCGCCAACATCAGATTGAATGAGTGGGATATGATGAAAGCATGCCTGCGATGCCGATGACAAAGAGCGCAGTCTGTGGAGATGTTGAGATGTTAAGCACAGGTATGAATGATATATGAGATCTCAGCAGCCTACTGGTAGAGTAATGTCCAGAAAGTGATCTACGATGACTTCGGACTTATCACCCCACACGTTGTTGAACAGGTCTAACATAATATTGACGGTCTCATCCCATACTAACTTGTTGTTTTTCTGATAATTGTGTCAAGAATGAGGCAACGGACTAACAATAATGCATACCTCTGAGAAGGGTGGCGCAACAATTTTTCGATACCTCTTCCATTTATCTCCTTCTGAAACCACGATGTTCGGTCCAAAAACGGCTACCACTCCATATAACTGGAGGTTCTTCGGAAATCTGGCACGAGACGTGGTGACTTCCTATAGTCCATAGTCAGGGACATGAATTCGACGCGGCACGACCCTAGCCGACTTTGATCATATCCGCATCTGCGAGGAAGATGGTGCACTCCGGCCGAGGAAATGCGGTAATCTATCAGCCGATTGCTTGAATGTACATCTCCGGAGATCGGAGGTCGTAGTGGCTTACTAGAGTAATAAAATCCTGTCCAGAAGAAGCAAAATCTGGGCGGGAATAAGGCCTGGATAGTGCTGCTTATCATGGATGATTTGAGCCTACCTTGGTATTTCCTCCTGAACGTCCACACTTCCCCCGGGTTCAGGTAAGGGATTGGTGGTAGGCTGCGCTGTATCAATCGCCCTGGAATGGATGTCATACTGAAAAGGAAGCGAGGACCGGAGATATTGCTGCGAGTGTCATAGCCACACAGTCATTCCCCTGGATTCAAATTCTTGAACATAAGATTACCTACCCAATATTGCGGGCAATCCTTCGGAGTTCTATGAGTCGTTGTATAAATATTAGGCCCAGGAGAGATAGGACGATGGATAGGATTGTGAACATTGCCAGATGTGAAAGTGGGCAGGAGGGAAGGGCAAGCGAGCGGTTGAGCCGATAACTCTTCTCCGAGAAGCCGGGCGGCGTGAGGCAACTTTGAGCCGCAGCGATGGCATCTCGATCAAGTTCGGATTGTCCCTACTAGGCAACGTACTCTATTCAACAAGTTACAATGATATCATGAGTCGGTAGTGGAATAAGCCTATACATCGGGGCGATAATGGTAGCATACGAGATCCTAAGGCGACAAATCCTTAACACGAGAGAGAGCAGAGAAGCACAATATACCGTGAGGGAGAGACAGATTTGGGCAAACAATGACAAATACACATATTATCGCTTACTAGGCACGACCCGGCAGCAATGTTCCCTCCGCTCAAGCCTGAGGGACCTCCCTCGACTTCAACGATGGCGCCACCTTGCACCTCGGTCGCGTGAAGACCCTAGCCCGTCGTTCCAGGGCCAGTTCTCCCAGCGACTGTTGCCACGGCGCTCGCGCTGCCCGTGCTGTTCGCAAGTCTAGCAAGTTCAGCATGCACACCCTCGAGAGGCCGCTTCAGGCCGACACGCTCGCTAACCAGCGCCAACCTCGTCGCCTCCAGCGCCCGCCGTTCCTCCTCCAGAATGTCCTCCAACTCTTCAAATTGCAAAATTTTCAGCTCCAGCTTCGTCAACGTCAGCTTAATCACCACAGCGAGCATCGAAGGGATCTGAGTCTCCTCCGCACCTGCGAGTGCCAAAGCTACTTCGGCGGACGAGCTGAGAGCTAGCTTTGCGGCTCTCACCACCTTCGAGTGGGGGACGCCAGGAGTAGGCTTGGGAGCTGGACCGTCGACAGACATATCGGAGCAGCGGTGTTGGAGTGGGCATCGGCCAGGCTGGTTAACGTCCTTGTCCATACTGTCTTTCGGAGCGTAGTCCTTCTTTTTGCGGTTCCGTGTGTTCATTTCCCTCTGATACAGGCTTGGACTGTTCTCTATCGTCTGTGAGGTCGTTACAAGCCAGAAAATGTGACCGATCGCAGACAGCAAGCCACATCATCACGTTTCTGAGACGCTCACGGCATCTCCAGCACTCCTGTGAAAGCATGTTCTGTAAAGAGACGAATGGCGCATAAAGTCCAGCATGAAGTCCGGGGGTTGTCCAGAAGTTGGGTGTAACGCCCGGAAGACTGGGCCACTGTAACGTGCATATGCCTGCTTCAATACTTTGTTTTTCCCAGGAAACGAAGTTATCTTCTTTCTCGCAGTGCAAGTGCAGTGAGTGAAGTGTGACTGTCCCGCCAGAACTCCTTGTCGTTGAACATTCACTGCATAGTTCAATTTCTTACGTCGCAGTCAGACTTTCGATCTTTGGAACTCGGGAAGGAATCGTATTAATACGTCTCTTGCTTACACTCACAACGAAGACTACAATAGCAAAGGACTTTGAGAGTCCGAGGAGGGGTCAGATGGACCGCGTAGTACTGATTACTGGCAGGACAATCCATCGGATAAATTGATGTTTCCAATAAGCCCGCATGATGGTGATGTCATTTATCTACAAGCGTTTCGGGAAATGATAATATAACTTGGCGCGCGGCCATGATGGAAGAGGACGCTGTATAGTACTCGAACTTGTCGAGCGAAAGCGCGTTTACACAACACGCTCATGAGGCGATCGCATCGCAATACCACTTAAACTCTGTGTAAAAGTCTCCGAACCCATGCCTTCCATCATTTCTGGCATGATTTTATTGAACTCAACAAGCAAGAAGGCCTGGGCATGCACTGGCTTAACTCCAGGAACAATGTGAAGATCCGCAAGCGGCCTAGTGCGCTAGACCATAGCCAGAGACCAGAGCTTTGTGACGCGATCTCAGGCAGATCGATAGGGTTGCGAATACACTCATCTCCTACATTTGAAAGAATAAATCATTCACTGTTCCTTAGCTGTCATACGACAATGGCTGTCAGGGTTACATGCACCTCCTGTGACTCTTATCGGTGGTCTCGGTTCGTTCATGAAAATAACACAGGCCGCAGAAAACGGAGTGGAACCTAAGGGGCTTACTCTCGCCTCCTAAGCACCAACGGCACCCGAGAAGGTCTGCAATCCATTCCGTAAGCTGGCCAACGGCAGCGTGGACACAACTTACCCCAAAGTCAAACTTTCGTTGAAGGCCGTTACACGAGCATAGCGCTCCTCAAATGTCTCACGGGCAAACTGGTGCTCCTCCTTGATGTCGATCTTATATCTCGACACAAGCATAGTAATCACCGCTATGCCTTCAATTTCAGCGAATCTAGAAGAACACGTCAGGGCCTTTTTGTTTTCAGTTATATCACGACACAAGTCGCACCGTCTCCCTAGACAAGCTCGGGCACCTACAAGAGTTCTTAAGCAATGATCACCTTGCTAAGTATGGCATACCTTGATTAAACGGAAGGAAGGCATCCTTGGGCCAGTCCCCGAGAAACCTCTCTGGCTTGAACATATGGGGATCCTTCCAGTATCGCGCTGTGAGACCTCATAAGAACCAGCCCACGAGATGTAATGCGGCTAACATACGATTATAGTGAATACCAGGCACGTGCAGAGACACCGTTGTCCCTGCTGGGACGGGAATACTTGTCTTTGTGCCATCACGATTGCTCGCCATCAACGTAGTATCCTCTGCCGCTATCTTGGGGATATCGGGTACCTTGGGACCATAGAGTATGACTGACTTTGATCCACTCTACAGTTCTTTAAACATACCGAGGGGCTATGCATGCGTAGTTAGTCCCTCGACGTGGTCACTCGATTCGAATGGGCACTCACAACAACCTCAGAGTCTCGTATAAAACGCTGCACGTCGATGAAAACCATCATTCTGATGAAACTTTTGATGGACCTACGCCAAAGAGTGCGTGAACCGACTCATATCTTCGTATGTCTACAGTTGCTTAGTTTGTTATCTAGAGTGAGATTCAGTTCGACTTACAGGCATTCTGTTCAGGCTAGACAACACGCCTTTGATATGTTGATACAAGCGCTCTTGCTCATCCGGGTAGAGAGCTAGAAGGGCGAATGTGAAGCACAATGCATGGGCTGTTGTCTGTGGTACAACGTCTCAGGGAACGTTTTAGGGCACACCCCACGTGGTGGATGAACCTACCTCATGTCCAGCAATAATAAAGATAAACATGTTTCCTGAAACATTTAGTAAGGGCACCTCCAAAATGGGATACGAAGCGACAGTGAGGATTTACCCATAAGCTCTTGGTCATTTATCGCCGGACCGCTCTCCGGCTCTTCCTGTGATGCATTCAGAAGGCCGCTAAACAGATCATAGCGTTCCTCCTTCATGTCACCATTCCTGCGATCATTCGCCATTTCAAGCATGTATTGCTGCTCGATGCATCAGTAACGAAGGATGTGACGGACGTAAGGCTGAGATATTGAAACCGCATACCTTCAGCTCGGTGAAGGCCAGGTGAACCTTCCTTGTATGTGCGGTTGCGCCCTGAGCCCAGTCGGGGAGAAGAATCTTCATGATTAGATTGCTGGATAAGATGTGAATCGCATCCTTGAAGGTCATCTGGTGGCCAGGAGGAACAACAAGGTCACTGGTCCATGACACCTGACGGCCGAACCCTAGAATGCGCCAACATCAGATTGGATGAGTTAGAGTGGGATATCATGAAAGCATGCCTGCGATGCCGATGACAAAGAGCGTAGTCTGTGGAGATGTTAAGCACAGGTATGCATAATATATATGAGTCTCAGCAACCTACTGGTAGAGTAATGTCCAGAAAGTGATCTACGATGACTTCGGGCTTATCACCCCACACGTTGCTGAACAGGTCTAACATAACATTGACGGTCTCATCCCATACCAACTTGTTGTTTTTCTGATAATTGTGTCAAGAATGAGGCAACGGACTGACTAACAATAATGCATACCTCTGAGAAGGGTGGCGCGGCAATTTTTCGATACCTCTTCCATTCATGTCCTTCTGAGGCCACGATATTCGGTCCAAAAATGGCCAACACTCCATATAACTGGAGGTTCTTCGGAAATCTGGCACGAGACGTGGTGACTTCCTATGGTCCATAGTCAGGGACATGAATTCGACGCGGCACAACCCTAACCGACTTTGATCATATCCGCATCTGCGAGGAGGATGGTGCACTCCGGCCGAGGAAATGCGGTAATCTATCAGCCGATTGCTTGAATGTACATCTCCGGAGATCGGGGATCGTAACGGCTTACTAGAGAAATAAAATCCTGTCCAGCAGAAGCAAAATCTGGGCGGGAATGAGGCCTGGATAGTGCTGCTTATCATGGATGATTTGAGCCTACCTTCGTATTTCCTCCTGAACGCCCACACTTCCCCTGCGTTCAGGTAAGGGATTGGTGGCAGGCTGCGCTGCATCAATCGTCCCGGAATGGATGGCACACTGAAAAGGTAGCGAGGACCGGGGATATTGCTGCGAGCGTCATAGCAACACAGTCATTCCCTGGATTCATATTCTTGAACATAAGATTACCTACCCAACATTGCGCGCAATCCTTCGGAGTTCAAAGAATCGTTGTATAAATATTAGGCCCAGGAGAGAAAGGAAGACGGATAGGATTGTGAACATTGCCAGATGTGAAAGTGGGCAGGAGGGAGGAAGGGGCAGTATATTTGAAATAATTCCTACTTACCATGGCTGATTATGATGTGCAACTGATCCGTGATGTGCAAATCTCATATTTCTATACAACAACACCATTTAATGGCTCTGGGAAATTTATAGTAGCACTATATATGACATTGTGCATATCAAGTCGAAACAATAAAACAGGTTGTGGTTATAAAATGGGATGCAGGAAATGGTCAAAATGACCCTAATGTAAGCAGTTCAGGCAGCTCGGAAACATACGCCCTGATCACATACCTCTAGGAACAGTTTACAAATCCAATGTATATATCAACACCACCTCAGAAGTAAATTTCCGAAGGGTAGTGAAGGTAGGATTGTTGTGAAAATGAATGATTTACACTTTTGTAGAACAGGACGTGACTCTGAAGTGACACATTAACGCTCCGCTCAGGGCAGGGCATCGGCAATATCTGTTGACAGTCCTAGCATGGTTCATTCCGCAACCTCGCTTAACACAAATTCTCACACGAGATCCTAAGGCTATACGGCAGACAAATACTTAGCGAGAGAGAGAGCAGAGAAACACAATATTACAGTATAATGTGGGAGAGACAGATTTGAGCAAATAATGACAAATGCACACATTATCGCTTACTAGGTACGACTGGCAGTGGCCATTAAGATAGTGCAGCAATATTCCCTCCGCTCAAGGGACCTCCCTCGACCTCAACGATGGCGCCACCTTGCACCTCGGTGGCGCGAAGACCTTGGCCTGTCGTTCCAAGTCAACGACTGCTGCCACAGCGCTCGCGCTGCCCGTGCCGTTCGCACTTCTAGCGAGTTGACGCCCCCCGACGCCCCCAATGACGCCGTAAATGACCCCAATGGCGCTATCTGGTTTATGGCACAGTCGGGGTCGTCTATGGCGCCGCCCAACGGCGCCATAGATGACCCTGACTGCGTCATAAACTAGATGTACCTTAGATAATTACCTTGCAATTACCTATCAATGTTTTTTTTTCAATGTTCAGTCACGCTTTCTGGGCAGTGACCATTAAGATGGGCAACAATGTTCCCTCCGCTCAAGGGACCTCCCTCGCCTTCAACGATGGCACCACCTTGCACCTCGGTCGCGCGAAGAACCTGGCCCGTCGTTCCAAGACCAGCTGCGCAACGGCTACTGCCACGGCGCTCGCGCTGCCCATGCCGTTCGCATGTCTAGCGAGTTCCGCCCGCACACCCTCGAGAGACCGCTTCAGGCCGACACGCTCACCAACCAGCGCCATCCTCGTCGCCTCCAGCGCCCGCCGTTCCTCCTCCAGAATGTCCTCCAACTCTTCAAATTGCAACATTTTCAGCTCCAGCTTCGTCAACGGCAGCTTAATCACCGCAGCGAGTGTCGACCGGATCTGAGTCTCCTCCGCATCAGCGAGTGCCGAAGCTGCTTTGGCGGACGAGCTGAGAGCTAGATTTGCGGCTCGCACCACCTTCGAGTGGGGGACGCCAGGAGTAGGCTTCGGAGCTGGACCGTCGGCAGACATATCATCGGCTCCAGGAGCAGCGGTGTTGGAGGGGGCATCAGCCAGGCTGGACGACTTCTCGGTAGCAGCCTTGTCCATACTATCCTTCGGAGCGTCGTCCTTCTTCTCCGATTCCATGTGTTCATTGCCCTCTGATGCAGGCTTGGACTGTTCTCCATCTTCTGTGAGGTCGTGTAATGCGGTCTTGGCGGCTTCTGCGGCAACTCGACCCCAGCAAGGAATGCAACAACACTCTTGGCTCTCGGACGGCACCCGTGCATCGTAACGCGCCCATTTTGCCTTGTTTGCAAGGTATGTGTCTTCGATTGGTATGGTAGTTCAAGGAACTTGCGTATGCATTGTTGCGACGAGCGAGGAAGAATAGGACGCCACTTGGGTGAAAGAAGAAATCAGGTCATCGCAAAGAGGATTTGATCAAGTAGATACCTTTTGCTTGCCAGAGTTTAGACGTGGCGCCGTTGGCGAGGAAAGAAAGTACTTCATCGATGCAGATGGGTGCAAGTTCCGTATGAAATGCTGGATCCTGCAAGATTATCATGTATAAAAGGGTGAATCATTCCTCAGAAAAGGCTTACCGTTCTCTTCTTTCGGAGAACGAGGTGTTCAAGGAACCGCGCTGCAACGTAGGGATTCACCACCCAGATCTGCTGCTTTGTCTTCCGCCTTTTGTCCTCGCTTTGCCGAACTGTGAGCTGTCGATAACTATCGTCGGCCGGTTAGAAACGAAAAAAAAAAGAAGAGAGAGAACACGCGGGATGCCTCACCTTGAGAGCACATTCCGTGTCTTTGCCCGCCAACCAGACCCCCCATTGTTAGTCAATACACGATTTCGTTTTAGGGAGGACATGTCAGAGAGTGGGTCTGTGATCTCCGGATCTATCCATTCGCCCTCGACAAGTCTGAAATCGTGAAGAAACGATTAATCAATCGTAAGCGAGTTAAAAAGCAAGGAAATTGTAGAGCACTTTGACCACAAGTCCAGCAGCACAGCATCCTCCCCGCGTTTCGAGCGTACATTTTTCAAAGTGCGCTGTATTGACCAGCTGCGTGGAAGACTGGTTCGACCTGTGGGAGGATGACCACTTCTGACTCTTCGAGAAGGGCATAGAGATCCGTCATTTTCTCGCCTCGCGCGAACAACTTTGCCAGCATGGTGTCAACTATCTACGTGTAAACGCAATCGAGTCAGAAAGCCAGATCAGAAAGGGGGGGGGAAGTGGGCGACGTACCGCGCGTATGGCCGGTGAGCTAGAATCACCTCGCGCACTCCACTTGCGCAGAAACCCCTCGAGCATCTCGTTTGCCGCGATCCCAAGCAGACGACGGAGCTCAACCGTGGACGACGCGGTGGACGCTCGGAAGGGGAATTAAAGACTAGGTTTGTACAGGACCAACGTGTTAGTAACCAGCAAAGGGGAGGGGGCGTCATTGTGGTTGTGAGGAAGCCGCGAGGGGGGAGGAGAAAGAGGAAAGGGGAGGGAACGTACTGATGTCGTCAATCGAGTCGTACAGCGGCATACGTTCGGTGATCCTTGAGAAGACCTCAAATGTCGGGTTCGCATCGAACAACGTGCCGCAAAGGTCGGGGAAGTATGATATGAGTATCCGTGGATCGAGTTCGCCTTGGAAGAAGCAAAAGCCAACAACTTCAAACCGTGCCTCGAGCAGGCATTGGAAACCAATTCTCTGATAGATGTACGCGATTTCGTTCACCTTGCAAAGAGCTTTACTTGGCACTGACAAGCAAGTGAACATACCTCGTCAGGATCAACAATAACCTTTTTCCGTTGTTTGTCTGCGAGCTCGATGACTTTTGTGGTTTTCGAGGAGAGCCTCTGCTTGGGAAAGTGACATGACGGAGCTAGGACCAAAAATGAGTATATTAGAGCTCAGAAACGTTGCCCTGGAGCAGACGACAAGGGGGGACTTGCTCACGTGCGGTCAGATAGGTGCTTCCCGCGGTCGTCCCACGATGATACACGTGTACATATGACTCCGCGATCATGAGGAAGAAGTCATCGTAGTCGTGTACTTGTACTACGTACATAACAGACATGTTATCTAGCCTCAAACTATACCTGGAGAATCAAAGGAAAAGTAGATGAACATGGGAGCTAACGTGGTGTGAGGTTCCCAACGGATGTCGAGTCGTGTGTCACTCTGAATGGCCCGCCGCCAAACGTGTCTCCTAGTATTGGCGTCGTGTATCTTTTGCCGGCTGTGACTTGCCAATTGTGTCAGAGATGTGCTTATGAAGATCCGGGAGAAAGAATTACTGTACCTTTGGATGAGCTTGAGATATTTGATCTAGTTAGAACCTCGAAGGATGCACCAACCTTAGGCTCAAAGGGAGGCCTGCTAGTACTCCTCGTTCATCAAGTAATGCAGCAAATGCGTCCCGAGCATCTTTTCCTCCAGAATATCCAACCTTCTCCAAGTTAGGAAGAAGCTCCAGCGGCTGCTCTTCGCCCTCAGATCGTAGAGAATGAGAAACCCCAGTGACGAGCTTGTCTTGCACGTGAAGTATCTTCACATTGCTAAATAGTCTGAGAAGGTCACGCCACGCTAGTTGGTCGACCACATGTAAGGCTCGAATGTGCCCATGGCTGAGTGTGACTTGCTTCACAACAGAGAGGGCAGGTGCAATTGTATTGAGGATTTGAACTGCAAATTCCACCTGCTGATTCAGGTGTTCACACTTGATCCCCAAGACCAATGGGCCTTTCAATTTCCCTGTCCAGGGATCGGCCCGTACCTGAAAAAAAAAGTCATTGAAGTCGAGCCTGACAGCACTAAATTTGAGGTTCTGGGATGATTGCATGAACTGCAAGAGGTGTGGAATGGTAAAGGAGAGTGGCTGATTATCAATAAGATAGATGAAAAGAATGCTGAGGAAAGGGGCATTGATCCGAGCAATGAGACACTCCAAGTATGTGGCTGTACCAATGAACACAAACCGGCGAAGGTAAGTGAGTGTGACTGGCATCACATTCAGAGTCTGGAGAGGTTGTGCCCCACTAGCAGAATGGGGGTTGGGGAGAGGGGAAAGAAAATCGATTATGAGTACCTCCAGCCGGGGCATAGAGGAAAGCCAGGTCAGTAAATAATTTGGTGGGAAATAACTAGATTCCTGAATATTGGAAAGAAAGAGAGTGACAAGACCCGTGGCAGTTGTCAGCAAGGGAGAGCTAAGTGGAAGTGAAACTGCTGTGCGCAGAATGAGGAGGCGTAGTTTGGGTGCTTGGAATGTTGTAGGCATAGAAAATGCTACATGTTTGGTCTGAGAATCGATATGTATCACTTCCAGAATTGGGAATTCCGAGTCTTTGTTTATGACCTCATTGAGCATTTTCAGATCTGAGGTTGGCATACAAAGGTTAATTTGACGCAAGCGATCACGGTGTGAGAGGGCAAGCAGTATGCCCGATTTATCTTCTGCTGTTAACTCCCGTTCAATCTTGTGATAACAGATGGAGAGAGGCAGAGGTGGTGAATGTGTGAGCATGTCTGCTACAGGTACGCCATAAGTGCACACAAGGTTAAGATTTAGCTGCAATGGTGATGAAAGAATGAGGTTTCGCCACAGTCGACAAACTTGTATCAGTCTGTACCACCAGCGCTGCTTGGACCGAAAAATGCACTGGATGCCTTCCTCATTTTCATACTCTTCCGTGTGGGATAGTCGATAGACATGAAATATATATAAAAGCACGTCACCGTTGAGGATGTGGATAGGCGAGTGTTGCCTATTTCCATGACACCCTATTTATTCCCAAGTCAGTGAACAGATCAGTGACACAACTTGATTCACATTCACCGAGCGTTTTAATCAGGGGAGGGGGAATTATGGTAGACCGCTGACCGGACATTTTCAGGAGGTGAGTAAAGACACGGTTGTGAATGAAAGTCGCAATTGACCCCCTTTTCCAGAAGGCGGAACCAAATACTATGCCCACTGAGCGGGTCGCGGACTTTCAAGCATCACTCTGTGTGAATCTTTTAGATGTTCCATGTTTTGGCATACTTCATATCCTTTCCTTATCATATCCAGTGAGACACAGATGGTACAGGTGGACCTTGCGTGGCTTTCGCACTTCCTAAGGCTTGGCCCAAAAGCGGTCGGACGAATGAATGACAACAATTTTAGATTTTATTTCGTGAGTCCACTCCGAACTCCTCAGTTTGCAATGGTTATCAAAATTAATCGATCTCTTTCCACTGGCCCGTTTCCACTTTTCTCCCCTTGTGACAATATTGATGGCCTGAGACACGTTATCTCTTACACAACTCGATCGATCTCTCGTCCAAGAATACTGATGAGCCCGAGATACGTGCTTGGACGCAGGGCCAAAGAAGCTTAGTTTCATTTGTGCGACAGACAGAGTAACCGACTTCTTGTTGTCGTCCCAATGTCTCTTGATTCAAATTTTCTAATCGTTCGTCTTCCAGTGTTAAATCCGTGTCCAACGGCTTTTGAAAGAACTCATCATCCCTTTGTTGCGGGCGATTGTATTTGTCTGAGATAAATGAACTGGGAGGTGGACCGTGGCAACAGCCACAGATTCCACGGTTGTAGCGTCGTGGAGATCGTCCACGTGAGCTGCACTGTCGGAACACATTGAACGGCAGAGATTGAACAAATCTAAAGCGTTGCAAAATGAGGGGTGTACTGTCGGAACATAGAACGGGCAAGTGCTACTGTGTGTTGCACGTCTCACGGTGGTACGTCGAGTAGTGATTTCTCGGGTACACAGTGCGACCTCACAACGACCTTATTGCGTACATCAATGATAATTTGTTGACGTATTACACCGTCTACTTAAACGATCCCGGAGGTGGATAGGGGGCTTTACCGTGGAGGGTACGGCTTTCGTATGTTAACAACTTGCAAAAGATGACCCTCAAGATCTTCTCTCTCCTCGCCTGAGAAAACAATCCAGCACAGCTTTCTTGAAAGCAACGAATTCAAAATGCGCCATTCCCTTTTCTTGGATTGTCCCCCCTTTGTTACAATTCGTGGTTCTCACTCTTCAAACTTACAGAAAAAAAGTGAACTTTACGATGACGAAGACGATGACGAAGGTACAACAAAGACGACGAACGAGCAGGATGAAGCCTCGGTGCGATCCTCCTAAAAGACGCTCTTTGCATTTGTCCACGTACTCGGTAAGGTTCGTAAGTCTGACGGTCCAGTTCGGTTGGATGATCTTGTACTTGCGCTGGGAAAGGGTAAAGAAGGTGAACTGGATTGCCTGGTTGCGTCGCCACCGTGGTCCCGACATTGGCGTTTTGTTGGGGCATTCGCGACAGAAGAGAGGGAGAAAGATGAGAGTGACATAGGTCATGGCGCAAGCAACAGCACAGGCCAAAAGGATATGTGCCATAGCGAGACCGGTGAGGAAGAGGAAAACAGATGCATGAAGGAGAAGGGGTACTGAATTCGCGATGGTATCAAGCCTGAATCGGAGCACACCTTGAAAAAGGAACGTGCGTATGCGCGCCTGGCGTTGAGGAGATGGTGGGAGTTAAGTTGTCGACAAGTCCGTTGGGTAGCTGCGACAGCGCGATCAACGCTTAGGACGAGGTTCAGGGACGAGAGGATGTTTACGTGCAACATGACCGAGGCCACATTGAAGGGAGGTAAAAAGAAAGGGGGGGGGATGGGCTCAGATCCCGCTGCTGAAGCTGATAGTTGTTGCGATATTTGAGTGAGGAGCAGGTTAGTCGTATCACTGTTCCTCGAAAGAGATTGGTATCCGTATATTATGAATGCTGCGACAGTGGCAGAGAAGAGGCCTATCTGTAAATATTCTGAATAGGAGTATATGGGTCAAAACGTGATGAAAGACGGACGAAGAAAAGGATGCCATCCATTTCGCCCTTCCAACTTTCTGCGAGGGTCTTACTTCTCACCCTCTTTGAGAACGATGGCCCAAAGTTGCGCGGAGGATTCCACGTATTCGATATCTGCCAATCTTCAGGACCCTGTCCTGGACAAGGCCCCGCAGTGCCAGTGCCAGTATACCGATGATTATCATCGCCCCTCGACGCAGCTGTTTTGGCAACTCTTCAAATGTCGTCTAAACGCCTTGGTACACCCCTCTCTCTGTGTTCTCCTAAATACGTGTTGTGATGAACCTCACGAGGGATTCTCCACTTAAGTGTTCTTCTGTGCCGACGCACTCAACCATGTTCTTTGCTATCCGGTTAACTTGTCGTTTGGGTTCCATGTCAGGTAAGGGGTCAAAATATAAGCTGCGGTAGCACTCGAGCAGACGCGAGCGAACGCCCTTGAGCTCCTTCCCATCTTCTGACATCGAGCTGTTGTCCTTCTGCCAGATCAGGTGCAACATCTTCTTGATGCCAATCTACATGTCATTTTCATAAGCGACCTGTGTCAAAACAACCCTTCACCACCCACCTCGACACTATCGAGCTGGTATTCATGCGCGACCCTGAAGAACTCCATCGCCTCCAACACCTCAGCTTTATGGGTTGACCCGAGCAACTGGAAGATCATCTGAGCCGCCTCCTCGACCTGCCGAATAAAGTTGAGCGCCTCGGCGTAGTACCGCTTCCGCAAGCGAAGGTGCAGCAGCTGGTTGCTCTCCAGTGCCGCGAGTGCCGCCTGCTCGTCCGTGAGCGCGGCCATAGCGAGCTCCGACTTGCTTCCACTCTTCTTGGACGTTTGCTGCGTGCTCTCTCCGTCGACTTGGCGGCCCGATCCGTCGTCGCCGCCTTCCTCAGCTCTAGAGGACTCTGACTCGTCCTCGTCCATGATGCTGTCGACCTCGTCCGAATCATCACCTTCCTCATCAACATCCATCGCGTCTTCAGCATTTTTATTTCGACGCCTGTTTAACGACAATCAGCAACAAACTTGCTGTTTGCAGGTTGAGCACTTACCGTGATCGCTTCTTTACGGGTCGAGCAGTAGAAGACTCAGTAGCCTCATCCCCGTCCGCTTCTCCCGTGTTTCCAGATAGGGTGTCGTCTAGCACCTTTTCCGTTTTCTGCAACTCCTTCATCACTTCACGATACCGATCTTCCCACTCCTCCATCCCGAGCAAGCCGCTGTGCATCAATCCGTACGGATGCGTCACCATCAGCTTGACGATCAACCAAATCGCGTTCCTGCGCACGCCCGCCACCTTGTCCTCGAGCGCGGACACCGCTATGCGAGTGATGGCGAGGCGCTGTTTGGGGAATTTGACGGGTAGGTCGCAAAGTCGGCTGAGGATGGTGAAGACTTTGGAGCGGACGTAGGAGGAAAAGTCGAGAGTGCACTCGAGGAGCAGATCGTAGAGACCGTTGAGCTGTTTCTGCGTCTGGTGCGCGTCGCTCGTGAGGTCTTCCGAGCAAGTGAGCTCACGGATGAGAAAGCTGATGATTTCGACGATTGCCATGCGCATCGGATAAGACCGTGTTTAGGTATGTGACGTAAGGCCCCGTCGACACTCGAAGAGGGGAGAAAGTGTAGGAAAATGTACCTCTTGAGTCCAAGTGCGAGAGCAGCAAGCCAATCTGTTTTAGGATTGAAGCTCTTCGCAGCGATCTCGCGGAGGATCTCCTCGCCGAGTTGCGCATGGTCGAATTCCTTCAACAGCACGTTAAGACACTCTGCCATGGGTTCGGAGAGGTGCTCGTAGTACTGCAAGGGTTTCATGATCGAGGTTTGTGCAGCCGGTCCATGCCCGTGATGTTTGACCGCGAGACAGAGACTCCAAGCTTAGTAGGCTGGGATTTCATGTACTGCTCATTCTCTGTGATGTGGTACGCAGGCGCAGTGAGACACCTACCGAGCAAGGAACGTTTCCCTACAATAAGCGAAGCTGATACAGTGACCTGGTGAGGAAATGACGCACCCGATAAAAGTATCTCTCTCCCCGCTTACATTCCAAAACTTGGACGTCTTCAACTTCAGAACCTTGGCGATCAGCGTAAGAATAGCACTTCTTGGAAGCAACTCTCGATTGCGTTGCCTTTCCGCTCCGTCCCTTCTGAGACTTTCAAGTTGCGGGTACCGTGGCAGCAGACGCATCCTCGTCGGGAAAGTTGACCTTCTCCACCGAGCGGGCCGACCAGTTGAGCGAAAAGGCATACATCTCTATCGGTACTGTATGTGCCGCACACGTCTCCTATACAGTAGTCAAAAAAAGGGACATATCAAATGTCCACGTGATTGCTTTTCTCTGTTCTGGTCTTCCGAACCGCTCTTTTAGGAGTTTCCGACAGAAAACTCCAGGTGATCGTAAATTTCAATCGAGCTCGGCTCTGGAACCTTAAGATCCGATCTATGCGCAACTGGAAACCCATAAGATCTTTTAGACCGCCACTCACACAATTGTCCTTACGCTCGTCCTGACAAGACAAAAGACCGAACGATCCAACACCTCACTTACTCTGACTGCAGATACCCCGAGAAGCGTTCCCACCTCCACCGACCGTGACCATGTTCCCCCTAAAAGCGAAATGAACGACCAGTTGAATTTAGAATAGCATCAGTTACGATTTGAACATTCAAATATTCAAATCAAAAGTGTATTTACGTTACTATACGATACGTCTTCCACTTGTAATGATAAAACGGCAATTGCTAACGACATGGTCGACATTTTCCCTATGTATGTAGAGTAAATGCGGAGCCGGAAGTCGGGGCTTTGTGTTAAATTCACTTTTCACACTTCTGACCAGAGGGGCGTAGGGTTAGTAGTATTTAATTGTTGTCTAGATTCATCTAGATCTAGTCACTCGAACAAAGTTCCATACTGTAAAGGGAAGCATCTGGTCCACATTGCATTTTCATGTATATAATTACCCCATTAATGATCATCATCACACATCCGCAATGGCTCGCATCCTACGTAACGTACGCTCAACCATCAGCGAGACTATTGCCTTTTTTTGCCAGTGTCTCGCCGCTGAGCCGGATCCTGCTCCCCCGCCTCCTGTTCCACCGCCTCCTGCTTTGCCGCCGCCGCCGCCTCCTCCTATTCTGCCGCCTCCGCCGCCTCCGCCTCCTCCTGTTTTGCCGCCTCCGCCTCCTCCTGTCCTGCCGCCTCCGCCTCCTCCGCCGCCTCCTATTCTGCCGCAACCGCCGCCACCTCCTGTTCCGCAGCCGCCGCCACCTCCTGTTCCCCTGCCGATTTATGCTCTGGCCGTTGTCATTTTCCCCATTGGTCCGGCTCCTGCACCTGCGGCACCTCCGCCTGCGGCGCCTCCGCCTGCTGTGCCCCCGCCTGCTGCGCCTCTGCCTGCTGCGCCTCTGCCTGCTGCGCCTCTGCCTGCCGCGCCTCTGCCTGCCGTGCCTCTGCCTGCCGTGCCTCTGCCTGCCGTGCCTCCGCCTGCCGCTCCCCCGCCTGCCGTGCCCCCAGCCGCGCCTCTGCCTGCCGTGCCTCCGCCTGCCGTGCCTCCGCCTGCCGCTCCCCCGCCTGCTGTGCCCCCGCCTGCTGCGCCTCTGCCTGCCGCGCCTCTGCCTGCCGCGCCTCCGCCTGTGCCTCCGCCTGCCGCTCCCCCGCCTGCCGTGCCCCCGCCTGCCGCGCCTCTGCCTGCCGCGCCCCCGCCTGCTGTGCCCCCGCCTGCTGCGCCTCTGCCTGCCGCGCCTCTGCCTGCCGCGCCTCCGCCTGTGCCTCCGCCTGCCGCTCCCCCGCCTGCCGTGCCCCCGCCTGCCGCGCCTCTGCCTGCCGCGCCCCCGCCTGCTGTGCCCCCGCCTGCTGCGCCTCTGCCTGCCGCGCCTCTGCCTGCCGCGCCTCCGCCTGTGCCTCCGCCTGCCGCTCCCCCGCCTGCCGTGCCCCCGCCTGCCGCGCCTCTGCCTGCCGCGCCCCCGCCTGCTGTGCCCCCGCCTGCTGCGCCTCTGCCTGCCGCGCCTCTGCCTGCCGTGCCTCCGCCTGCCGTGCCTCCGCCTGCCGCCCCCCGCCTGCCGTGCCCCGCCTGCCACTCCCCCGCATGCCACGCCTCTGCCCGCCGCGCCTCCGCCTGTCGCGCTTCCACCTGCCGCTCCGGCTCCAGTCCCCCCGGGAGACATTCTCACGCGACTAATGATTGAGATATCCCAGGAAAGGCTTGCCGAGGCCCGTCACGACCGGCAAACTGCCCAATACAACGTGTTATGGACTGACACGTGTTCGCTGACTCATACTATACATTTTTCGGACTACTGACTCATTTCTGCTGACTCTCTTGCTTATGCGAATGGACTGCCGATCGCTTTGTCTCAGATCGCTTACTTATTTCTCTCACGATACAGCCTCGCACAGCACCGTACAGCCGCAAGCAACAGCCACATGCACAGGATGACTTGCTGATTCCTGAAACATGTTTCAAACCCTGAAAGCTGTACGAAGGTCACAGCCCCTACGGCTGTGTACATAGCCTCGTTCTTCTCTATATAAACCCTGTACTTTCTGCCCTAGAGACCTTAAGTCTCAGTTTTGTTTCGCAATCCAAGTCCTTCTATCTATTAGAACCTTGTCTTGCCTAGAAGCATTCGACCTGAGAGAACCCTCTTGACATCACTCTTCACGACTTCTTAACACTTTGGTCTCAACCCTGAGCCCAAAGCCCTTGACCTCTGAAACGCTCTTGACTTAGTCGTTTACTAAGTCTCCTCTCTATCGAACCATTGATCTTGACTTGCACGTCTTGCAAGTCTTGTTCTTGACTTTACGAACGAACGTACACTTCGTACAAAGGTCCCACTTGGAACCTTAACACAAACTGAGACTTCTACTCTCACCTTTGTGAACAAACGAAACGAACCATGTCAGACAGCTCTAGAGGCAGTCCATATGGTAGATTCACCGCGTTAGCCGAAGAATCCCCTGAACAAGATCGCCCTACACAAGGCGATAACGACGATGACGAAGCCCTTGCGCAGGCCGCTGGGACTAGACTTCGCGCCCACTCCCATACTCCTATGATCTCACTTGAACAAGCAATTGAACAAGTGAAACAACCCGCGACACCTTCTGACTCTGGAAGTGGCGAAGAACCGAACTACAACATAGCTATGGACCTCTTACCTGAAAGTCCTACTGACGAACAGCTTGAGCAAATGAGAAAAATATTTGCTAAGCAACCGACGCCTGAACCAGTACCCGACCCAAATGCCCCGCTTACCCCTAAGGAACTCCTCGCCTTGAACACTATATTCAAATCCAAGGCCCCTGCTTCCACAAGCACCTCACCTATCCAATCCCTCGCAGCACGAGCTTTTCATGCAGCTGCACAAGGAGTTGCAGGCTATGCCCTACTCCCTCCCTTCCAAATCGCCTCAGCAACCGCTACAGTAACACCTACCGCCACAAACCTCTTTTCCCAACCCAAAGGAAAAGGAAAGAAAACCACCACCACGGCAAGTAGTAGCGGAGCAATCTTCAGCGGTAGTGGAGGAGGAGGCGGTACTCCTGGAGGTACTGGAGGAGGTGGAGGAACACCTGGTAGTCCTGGAGGAGGAGGAGGAGGTGGCGGCGGTGGCAGCGGTGGAGGAGGTGGAGCAGCAGCAGCTCCCCTTCAACAAGGCCAAGGTTTTGCCCAAATCCCCGCTGCGGGAGGAGGGTTAATGGGGATTCCCCCAAAACCCTTTGATGGAAACAGATCGCGATCGAAACGATTCATGGAGATCTTCGAAAATTACCGAAGATTAAACCAAGGAAACTCCGGAATGTCGAACCCTGCAAACCGAATCCTCATGTTTACCACATTTATGTCTGGACCACGTTGCGAAGGCTGGGCCCAAGCACGTCTTAACTCCCTGGGAGGATACCTAGACCGTGGAGGAGACCCCAACGACCTAGACCTTTGGGTTGGTTTTAAACAAAGGTTCCTTGAAGATTTCCGAGATGCCGCTGCAAAAGAAGATGCCCTTACAAAGTTTGCGAAACTTCGGATGATCGGAGACGAACTAGACGATTACACCACTTCGTTCAATGACCTTCTTGAAGAAGCAGGCTTTGAAGCCGACGCTCAAGGGACTATCATTCAGTATCGCGCCGGTCTCAAAGAAGCCCTTCACATGACCATCATGAACCGTGAATGGCCAAAACCAGAAACCCTTGCAGAATGGCAGGAAGCGGCACGAAAACACTCAGCCGCGTGGACGGAACAGAAATTGTTTAAAGAAATGCACGGTAGCGGATCACTAGGACGCATTACTCAATTACTCGGCAATGCGCGAGGACAACAACAACAACGCCGTCCTCAACAGCCACCACGCCCAGCCCCACGTCCACAACGCGATGCCGACGCTATGGACGTAGACGTCACTACTACCAATCGTACCCTGATCCTGATCGCGAACGCCTCATACGCGAAGGACGTTGCTTCTATTGCAAAGAACAGGGTCATCTCTCTCGAGAATGCCCGTTAAGAAGAAACGAAATGCCAACGCCACCGGCACTACACGCGCTCGTGTTACTGAAACGTCCGAAGTAACAACGACCCTATTCCCACTTCTGTTAAAGAACTTTCAAATGCAGAAGTTGCTAAAGCTCTCAAAGCTATGACCGATGAAGAACGTGGCAAACTTGCCGAATTCCTTTCCCAAGATCCGTCTTTTTAAAGGGCTCTGATCTCGCCGCCTGGATCCGAGCCTTAGTACCGAATAGCCTGTATTTAAACGCCATTTCATCAATGGAAGTCCCTATTATTTATTCAAGCTATAACGGCGGAACGAAGAAAGACAAAGCGCTTGTTGACAGTGGCGCTACCAGTAATTTCATCGATCATCGAACAGCAGAGAGATGGCAACTTGGAACAAAAGATCTAGACAGACCAATCCAGATCTTTAACGTTGATGGCACGGAAAACAAATAGGACGAGTCACGAAGTTTTCTACTTACGTATCCGTATGGGAAAACTAGAGAATTACAAAACTTCTTCATTACGGACCTAGGCATGGATCGCATCATCCTTGGTACCCATGGCTAGAAACGTTCAATCCACGACTCAACTGGAAAGATCGAACCCTAGACAATGAAAACCCGAAGATTTGCCTCGAGTCCCAATATTACCACGCAGCAGTTGCTCTCAAAGAAAAAGCTCGAGTTTTACTCGCACGAGCTTTAGAACCTGCTGGAAAATCCCAAGAGTGGGCCATTGCGGATACCGAACGACGCACGGCTTCTAGTGCTGCTGTTCAAGGAATACCCCTTGAATACCAGCGTCATGCCTTATCTTTGACGAAGAAGCAGCGAAACGCTTCCCTCCTAGCCGAGGAAAATTCGACATGGAAATAAAGTTGAAACCAGACGCACCTGACATCATTAACTGCAAAGTTTATCCGCTAACTGAAGAAGGAAGGAAATTACAAGAAATTCCTCAAAGAACATCAGGAGAAAGGCTATATCGAACAAACGGACTCCCCTTGGTCGTCACCATGGTTCCTTATCCCTAAAGCAGATGGAAGTTCTAGACCAGTTCAAGATTATCGACGCGTTAACGAACACACTATTCCCGACGTATACCCTCTCCCCCGCATCGAAAATCTTCTAGAACAACTCCATGGCATGCGATATTTTACTACCCTTGACATTCGATGGGGGTATCACAATATCCGCATCAAAGACGAAGACCAATGGAAAGCCGCTTTTAAAACTCCCTATGGTCTTTTTAAGCCTAAAGTGATGTTCTTTGGACTACGAAACTCACCAGCGGTCTTCCAAAGATTCATGGATGCCGCCTTTGCCGATCTTGTCAACAAATACCCAGGACGCATTTAATCTATATGGATGACGTCCTCATTTGTTCCGACAACCTAGAAGAACTTCGAGAGATCACCCACGCAGTTCTCACACGCGCTCGCGAACTCTCCTTGTTCTTCAAAGCGTCAAAATGTCACTTTGAGAAAGAACAAGTCAAATACCTCGGTATTGAAGTACGTGATGGGAAGATAACAATCGATCCAACAAAAAGAAACGGCCTAGCCAATTGGCCCACCGTCCTTACAAAAGTAGAGGACGTCAGAAGCACCCTTGGCGTCCTGGCTTTCAACGTCCCTTCATCCGTGGCTTTGCCGACATTGCGCGCCCCATTACTGCACTTCTAAAGAAGGGGGTGAAGTTCGACTGGACCAATGAGTGCAGTAATGCCCTAAAAATTTTACTTCAACGCGTACAAGAAGACCCAGTCCTATACCGACCCGACTACTCGAAACCCTTTGAACTTGAAGTAGACGCCTCCCAATATGCCACTGGAGCGGTTCTACTTCAAAGAGACAAAGATAACAAACCTAGAGCAGTGGTTACGACTCACATACCTTCAACGCTGCAGAAAGAAACTACCCAGTCTATGATCGCGAACTCTTAGCAGTCGTCAGAGGACTCCTTCGTTGGGAACACGTGTTATTATCCTCACCTTTCCCAATCAAAGTATACACCGACCACAACAATCTTCGATTTTATCGTCACCACGAAACATCGCACGAAGAGTGGCGCTATCTGAGCAAGTTAGCAGAGTTTAATTTCGAACTCATCCACAAACCTGGCGCCACAAATCGTGCTGATGCTTTGTCACGACATCCCGCCATTCCCAAAGGCGATGATGACAACGAAGACTTGTGGTGTTACCTGACAAACTCTTTGTTCAAGCAATGGAACTCCACTCCATTGAAGAACGTGTCTGGCTAGCGCAAAAGAAAACGACGACCTCATGAAACAATGGGCTGAAGAACATCAGCTAGAACAAGATCACAAGGACAGTGGTGGAAAGCAGACGCTCCAGTAGTCCCTGAAAACGATCAACTGAAGAAAGATATACTCTGGCGTTATCATGACCATCAGCTTGCTGGCCATCCAGGCATCGCCAACACCATGATAGAAGTCTTCCATAACTTCTGGTGGCCTGGACTCAAGCAGTATGTCACACAATACGTCAAGGGATGCGCCACATGCCAGTCAACAAAACCCCTTACCCATCGCCAAAACCCCCATCGCTCCCATCGAACCACGAGAACAGGAAGCATCCAATGTTCCTTTCCAAGTCGTGGCGATGGACTTATCACGGATCTTCCCGAGTCACATGGATATGATTCCATCCTCACGATCGTTGATCACGATTGCACTAAAGCTGCCGTCTTCTTACCATGTACAAAAAGATCACCACGGAAGAAGTTATCGATCTATACATCTCCAATGTTTTTCCGAACTACGGCGTTCCCCGAAGAATCATCTCTGATAGAGATCCCCGCTTCACATCACACCTAGCCACGGGGCTCTGCCAGAAACTCAAAATATCGCAAAATATCAGTACCGCCTATCACCCTCAAACGGATGGTCAGTCGGAAAGAAGCAACCAACGAGTAGAACAATACTCCGCATCTACGGCAATGATTACATGAATGACTGGTCCACACTTCTGCCCATGGCCCAGTTCGTTCATAACTCATGGCCAAACGCCACAACCGGATTTACTCCGTACGAACTCCTCATCGGATACACCCCTCTCGTCACACTTCTCGGATCACAAGCCATCTACCCTATGTCAACAAAAGATCCGAAGAACTCAAAAACATCCGAGAAAAGGCCCGATCAGCAATGAAACACGCACAGACCCTCCTTCACAAACGCACAGAACACAAGAAGGGTCAACGCCACTACCGAAAATATGCCATAGGAGAAAAAGTCTGGCTTGAGGAACCAATCTCAAAATGACGCACCTTAGCAGCAAACTAGCCCCAAAACGTTACGGACCTTTTACAATCACCAAAGTCATATCACCGGTAGTTGTACGCCTCAAACTCCCAGATCGATGGCAGATTCATGATGTGTTTCACACATCACTGATCGCCCCTATACGGAAACGCCCGAACATGGTCCGAACTTCGAACAGCCTGCACCGGAACTTGTAGACGGAGAAGAGGAGTACGAAGTAGAAGCTGTTCTAGGGTCCAGACGTATCGGACCAAAGAACAAACGAAACTCCAATATCTCCTAAAGTGGAAAGGCTATTCCGCCGCACACAACACATGGGAACCAGCTGAGAATGTTGACGCTCCAGAACTACTCACAGCCTTTTACAAAGCTCAACCAAAAGCTATAAGAACCCTCTTGCTTCAGCAAGAAACGACATCACCAACTTTCATCCCCACCACTACAACTACCACCACCACACCACCTTTACCAACTCCCTCACAATTCGCATATGCAACATGTCCCAGCCCAATATGACCTACCCGCACCACGTCCCATCCGCCCGGTCCACCCATCGTCCTCTCTACCAATCATCGTTCGGCCTCTCCACCGTTTATCCCAGTGAGCTATACACGGCGTCAGAGAAACCGCTCCCCGACCCCCGTCTCCCCCTTATACCCGCGAATCACCCGCTCGAGACACCCTCAGAGAATCGCTCTTCCAGGCCTGTGAATTCGCAGCATGGGCCATACAGCAACCCAAACCGACAGTTCGTTTGGGACTACCTCACACCTCCTCCGACACCCTGGACCCCACTCCCCATCCTCCGCACCAACGTGGCACGAGACCTCCCCGATTTTGGTGACTCCCGCGGAGCGACGCCACCCCCTCCCCGCCAAACAACCATTACCATCCTTACCAAGCTCACCGGCCTCTAACGTCGCACTCGCCCGCCTCATCTGTCTCCCCTATCCAGGACGACGAACTCGGATGGGCATTTGATAATGACGGCGACGCTAACAACACAGTGGCCAGGAGTCATTCATGACGCAGATGCCCTTCACTGCAAGACTTGCATGGAACGGGTCGTCAATAGTAGCAGTGGAACCGCCGCTGATAGTGCCGCAGCCAGGATCACGCACACGCCCTATTGTGGTCGATGCAAGCGACGAAACCCCGGCACCTCTACGTCGAGTGCCCCCTCCACCAATGGTGCGAATGGTGCGCTGACTACGGCCATTCAGGCCCTTCGTGTCATGAACCCCACCAGCAATGCAAGTTCGGAGACTCTTGTAGAGTCCCCTTAGAACACCCTCACTGGCACTGGTCTGCCCCTACACCGACGACAAGAAGGCTTACCTCTGGTACGGCCACGGTTCGACCGCTCCACGTCTGGCTGGATCAACGCGGAGATGAGTGACTGGGACTATGCTGCTGACCGTGAATGAACGCAGGTGGGACTGCGCCTTAGACGGGGATGGTGTTATGGACTGACACGTGCTTGCTGACTCATACTGTACATTTTCGGACTCTGACTCATTTCTGCTGACTCCCTTGCTTATGCGAATGGACTGCCGATCGCTTTGTTTCAGATCGCTTACTTATTTCTTCTCACGATACAGCCTCGCACAGCACCGTACAGCCGCAAGCAACAGCCACATGCACAGGATGACTGCTGATTCCTGAAACATGTTTCAAACCCTGAAAGCTGTACGAAGGTCACAGCCCCTACGGCTGTGTACATAGCCTCGTTCTTCTCTATATAAACCCTGTACTTTCTGCCCTAGAGACCTTAAGTCTCAGTTTTGTTTCGCAATCCAAGTCCTTCTATCTATTAGAACCTTGTCTTGCCTAGAAGCATTCGACCTGAGAGAACCCCTTGACATCACTCTTCACGACTTCTTGACACTTTGGTCTCACCCTAAGCCCAAAGCCCTTGACCTCTGAAACGCTCTTGACTTAGTCGTTTACTAAGTCTCGTCTTATCGAACTTTGATCTTGACTTGCACGTCTTGCAAGTCTGTCTTGACTTCACGAACGAACGTACACTTCGTACAAAGGTCCCACTTGGAACCTTAACAGGCAGTCAAAGAGGACGTGGTTGATGGAGTAGCGGTGGATGGGGCCGGTGGGGCGGGCCTGAGGCTTGATGAAGTGGTGAGAGTGTGGGTGTGAAAGACGTCGTTGCAAGGCAGAAGGTGTTGTCTCCTGCCAGTGGCCGGAACTGGTCGCTATAGTCTGCGAAAAAGGCGTGTTGACTGAGTATTTGGAGCCCAGATGTAAAGAGATGTCTGTTTCTGTGGGAGAGCAGCCCCCGCACAAATGGTGGGGGTTGGTTTGATGGGGTGTTAGGGCAAGCGCGCCAGGCCTTGTGACCCGGCGTGCGAGGGAGCTCCCCAGAAGCGAGCTCCGTCCCCCATAAGTTGAATGCGAGATCAGAGGGGGGAACTGGGGTTCGACCGTTAAGGTAGGTTGCAAGTCTCTAAGGAGGCGAGCCAGTTTCCTCCAACCCAGGGACACAAGCCCAAGATTCCTTGAAGAGCCGTAGCTCAACAGCGCGCACTGGGGAAGGGTCCAAAAAGAAGAAAGAGAAGAAGTAAAGTACGAGGCAAAAGGGAGAAAGGGGACTTAGTAGAAGTGTTCAGAGATAAGGTAGCACCAATTTGTTCGGTAGGAGAATATAGAGAAAACCCCCGAAGGGAGCGAGAGGAAAAAATTGAGGCCCTGCGCGAGGCCTTGAGGAGTGACCATCTACGGTCCGTGTCCACTGACACCCCCGACTGCAGCAACCTCTCCCACTGTAAAGTAAGAAGGCATGTCCGTAGGAGTCAGGGGTGGGGATAGGAAGGGATCTGATGTAAAGGTAATGGGCAAGAGGGGGGGTTTAGTGATGAGGGAGCGAGTGAGAGAGTGGACCTCCTTAGGGGAGGAAGCATAGGAAGTGAAGCCCTGGTGTGACCAGGCGGACGAGTACGGCGGAGAGGGGTATGAGAAAGGAAAGAGGGGGGGGGTTCTGGATTTTAACGAGAGACCAGAGGTTCGTGAGGGGAAGGAAGGTGAGATGCCACCGTGAGATGGTTGGACCAGACCGACGTAAGTAGGGGGAGGAGGAGTAGGGGAGGAGGGCCGACAACATGCATTGTCCTCGGCATATCGCATTCACACTTAGCAGTATCACAAGTACAGCGTATTGCATTTCCGCAATAGTACAAATATGCGTTTTGTTCTTCTATGGTGATCCTCCAATACCCCCCTCGAATGATAACATCTACGCAACTCTACTGACAGTCGAACCTCGAACTTTCACCACTCAATCGAGATGTCCCATCACCTGCATCCACTTTCCATCCCCTCACGCCATAACTCTCTATCTGACGAGTCGCCGCACTCTCAGATCAGCTCGTCTGCCGGCTTGTCTCAGGCAGTGCGTGACGGATGCCACACTTTCTCCACATTTCCCGGCTTCACACCCGCAACCCCGCATGAAAGATGCAGACAACGTATACAGACTGGCTAACGCCGCCATTTCACAAGGTCATATTTTGATTTTCGAAGCGTTCTAAAACTATTCTTTTTTTTTTTTTGAATCCGAATATGTATTCCGCAGCGCGTACAACTGGCACAGAGGCGGTCGCGAAGGGTAACTAAGCGTTATAACTAGCAGGTAGGGGAAAGAGAGCTGGAAAGAGTAAGTTATGGTTGAAGCCGTCGGTGTGTAGTAGTGTGATATGTTATGCGGTGGTCGTGTGTATGTATGTATATACTTGCAACAGGGGTGACTCTGCTGCGGAAAAAAGGGAGACCCTGTTGCCTCAGTCTGGTTCCCAGACTTCCCGCGGTTTATTGCAGGCCCTCGTCTCCTCTACCGAAGCAGCTCTTGGACGCGCTTCGGGGTTTCGAGGAGCTGTTTGAGGCTCCAAGTGCGGCAATTGGACATCAAATGTCGGTGGCCGCGCGTGTCGAAAGTGGGCAGTGGCATGATGACATGCTCGATCGTTTGTAACGTTTCTCCTTGACTTGCGACTTGTTCTAGAGTGTGTTGGGAGAAGGATATTTGTGGTGAATGCGTGTCCTGTAATAAAATGGTAGAAAAGTGGAGTGTGTTAATCTGGAGAACGTAGCTTTGGGCCTCTCTACATTGGGTCCGGTGGTCGTGTTTTCCCGTTGTTAGTGGGTAGGGGTGTTTCTTTAACTGGAAAGTGTGATGTGTTCTTCCGTTCTGCGGGGAAGTGAGCGCTGTTCGGTAGGCCATGATGTGTGCGGTCCTTGGTTGTACCGCTCTGCCCACTCCGTTATCGCCGCTTCTTCGGCCTTTTTCAATTGGTTGTTTATCGTTTGGGGCTCGGCGAAGTTGTCGAGGTCTGCCGTCCTAACCGCTCCAAGGCGAGTTGTCTTGTTCTACGAAAACCTACGAGTTGTACGTTTTTGGGCAGCCATAGGAGAGTGATTTTAACGTTGGGGTACTTATCGAATGTATTATTCAGTCTTCTGAGTAGTCTGATGGACTCCGCTTGATCTTCATGCTGGGGACGCGACTAGCGCTTTTGAAAGGGCAGATTCCGCTGCTACAGCGATTATTATGGGTTTGTGTTGTTGGGACAGTTATTATTTACACTATCGTACATGAATAGCTTCCGTTCGCGCTGTAGGAAATCTGCCCTGACACGTTTGAGATGGTTCCTTTCTGATATGTGGCGGGCGGTCATGCAGCCGTAATCATTATGTTGGATCCTTGGGGAACGACTCATGAGCTGAAATACTTGTGTTCACAAGACGGGTTCACCTGTCACTTTTTTTGAGTTTGTGTTGCTTCTGTTGTCGTGTTGTCATAGATGTCGATACTACATTGGAATTAGAATTCATTGTCAGGGGCACTGAATCATCACTTTTGAATACCTCAATAAATCCACAACTCAGTCACCACCAAAATTTGAATGTGTACTCTAGATAGCTGCTATTATATGTTCCACACAAACTTTTTCTTCGCACAAGTAAGGTAGAGTGAAAGTGAATTTTATGGTTTGTCACGCATGGTTTGACATGCCCCCTGGACATGCCCCCATGTCGGAGTTTAAGCGCGTTGAAGTCCCATATAGCCTGGATTTTTCTCACCCCGCGAAGTTGATTCAAAGTCCGCTTGCATGGCCTCGAGTTATGACATTCGTGTAACTGAACGACTGAGTTGTCCCCTGACGATGGACCTGTCCAATGTAGTATAGTATATAACCTTCCTCTTCATTATGAGACCTCTCTCTCCATACCAACTCTCCTTCCTTTAAATTTCATTCCTTTTTTTTTTTCACTCTTCCTCTCCTTTACTTTCCGCACTTCATCATGTCAGTGCATCCACTCCCTGGTGCTTCCTATCATACCATCGATACCATCCTCTTTTCGACATCGATCTTGAAGCAGAAGCTTCCCCACATTTCAATTTTCTGAGAAGAATATCTACACCTCCAAGGAGCGTCTCCCTTTGCTAGACCAGATCCCGTCCAGCAGGACCGTCAGCCGCCACGCACCTCCAGTCATGTTGGTCCTTCTCATGCTCTGCTGCCTGGCATTCGTCGTTAGCGCTTATGCCGAACGAGTCGCCAATCATCTACTCTTGTGCGAGGTATCAGCAACTCACGCACATGCGTGGTTGCCAAACCACGTCTCTGCCGCGTTTCGATCCCAGTCGTATGGTACGTCGGTCAGAGAGAACATCGAGGGTGCACTGGAAATATTGTATGTATATACCCATCCGATTTTCGACGATTACTTAATTTTGGGGAATAGGGAGCAGCAAAACCTCGATGGCTCACGCGTCGAAGGTCACCAAGCCGATTTGCGGGAATACCTTCGGCAGACGTTCCTCTCGCGTACGTGACGTCACATCTTTGATTACCTCGCCCGATTTCGACTCATGCACAAACTCATGCACCGATATAGGAACTTTTCGCTCCACTGGACATATGTTGGTCAATCGGCGGTCATCTTGCACTGGCAAGGCACTGACCACGGCTTGAAGCCCGTGTCTATTACCAATAGCGATGGTCTGTCCAGCAGTTATTTTTAATGATTAGCCAAATTTACCCCGCCACAACGGTGATAGACGTGGGATCGCAAAATCCTGGCATATCCTCGGCAATACCCGCACGTCTCGACATCTGACCACCCTTCATCCTACGGTGAAGATGAGACGGAACATGGAATAGAGTTGGCGGGTGTCGAAAGCAGCGTCTGCATCCTGTAAGTCGTTTTGTCCTTTCACCTGAACCCTTACTCAAGCCCTACCTCGATATTTAGGACCGCAATCGAAGCACTGATTCGTTCTGGGCATCAACCTTCTCGCACTCTTGTCTTTAGCCTGATTCTCGAAAGGTGCGTTATCTTTCTCAATGAATGTGAAGAGAAAAGTTGATAACGTTGACTTCTCCCAGGCTTCTGATGCGCCTCAAATGTCCCAATACCTTCATGCAATGTATGAAGAACAAGGTCTCTTGATCGGATTCAAGTCACCGGTACCTGAGTGCAAAATGAGAAGAATTGGGTTGTTACACTATTAGGATATGTTGGCCCTTTGGGAGGAGATGTTGGATGCGAAGGTGGGAAAAGAATTGGCCGCGGGAGGTCAGAGGAGCCCGAGGACGGAGATACCATTGTCATTGGTGCCCTGAGCCTGAGGGCAGTCCGGGATGGATCACGAACGCTCCACATTGGGGGCGGACGCCCAGACCGTTGTATGATACCCTTTCATGTTTCGAACTGACCTATGTTGTTTTTTTAGACAGTTCTACTTATTTCCGAGGCCCGCCCTCACATTTTACGGGGCTGCATTGCAGCCTCTTTGAGAACTGAGCGTGCCTGCTCATCATTTCTCGTGTTCTGACGTGTTTTAATGTTTTGACTTTGTTGTAGCAGTTAGTAGCCACATTAGTAGCTACTGTAGTCTGGCATAAATACTTTCGAATGATCAGTTGTAAGGGCATCATCGTGCCCACTTTATCACTCTCGGACATTCAATATTCAATTTTGACTTTAGGTTATGGGCCCTGGCCCTACCACAGCTCACGAACCAAAGTACAAGACTACATTCATCATTTATTGCTTATGCTTCCTTTTTCCACATAACCACACCACTGACCACCATCATGCCCGAAGAGAACAAGTTGACAATCACCCAAGTGACCCAACTCGCTGCTGATGGCTCCAATTCTGTGTCCACCTCTTCCTCCGGCGAGCCTTCATCGGAAGAAAGATGACGGCCAGACTCAGAGACGAAACAAAAGCGTACGCGCCGCAAGCGTCAAAGATAGAGAGCCCCGCCCAACCATGGTGGATGGGTCATGGGCCCGCGAGCGATGAGCGTTCCCGCTCTGCAATGGACGTCGTCCCATTCCTACTTCTCGCGGCAGAGTCAGTAAGATCCACGGGGGGGGGGGCTAGGTTTTATTATGCAGTATTCAAGCCGCAGAACAGAGGGCCGTGGCCTAGTCCACCGCCGTTTCCTGGATACGTCTGGCTGCTTCCCCCTCACCCCGCCACTGGCACCGCCCAACTATTCTTGAAGTGAATGTGTACCGTTACGCGCCTCCGGGTGGAATAGTACTTTGGCGAAGCGAAGCGGGGTGGGGGATCGTGATACGACCTCTCAAACAACTTTGTCTCTCGTTCTGCCCCCGAATAAACGATTTCTTTTTCCTTTATGGACCTATTTGACCCATGCATATGTACAACTATACATGACCCCTCCCACTTTGTGTGATGAAATCGGCCATACTAATTTGTTATCACTCCTCCATCTAAAATTACTAGAAGAGTGACCTGGTGAAAGGATATATAATCAAATCTGATTGACGAAGACGTTTCCTTTCCCCTTTCCTCTCTGGAGTTGACATCACTGAAGAGTGTAACGCGCTGAGTTTGTGCTATCTCCAAAGCGATTGACATGGAACTTGTCCGCCTGACGCAAATCACTCGAACGATCTCCAACTCGCGCGTCCTAACGTCAAGTAGAAACTTTACACGCAATTTTGGCTTTTCTATTTAGGAAGTTACTGTGAAGTATTGATGATTTGTGGCAATTATGATCGTGTAGTAGAGGAGAACTCGACCGAGTCGGAGGTGTTCAAAAAGCTCACGTCACGTGCCAGTGGTAATGCCAGCTAGGCCAGCCGGTTACACCGTGACAGCTGCTACCGCGTCGAACTGGTCTTTGCAAGTAGTCAAACTACAAAGTATCGAATGACTTCGCTATTCGATACATTGTAAATTGACTATGTGGTCTTTGCTCTGCTTCTTGTATGAGAATCCACAGGTGTTCTCACTGTGTTCTCCTATATGTGGCTTTTCCTTCATCCGACAACATGCATTATTCACAAGTACTGCAGATCGCATTTCCGCAATAGTACAAATATGCCTTTGTTCCTCCAATACCCCCCTTGAATGATAAGTCGAACCTCGAACTTTCATTCACAACTCACCACTCAATCGAGATGTCCGATTACCTGCATCCACTTTCCATCCCCTCGCGCCATAACTCTCTATCTGACGAGTCGCCGCACTCTCGCATCGGCCCGTCTGCTGGCTTGTCTACCCCAGACAGTGCGTGACGGATGCCACACTTTCTCCACATCTCGGCTTCGCACCCGCAACCCCACATCAAAGATGCAGAGAACGTATACAGACTGGCTAACGCCGCCATTTCACAAAGTCATATTTTGATTTTCGAAGCGTCTAAATTTTTCTACACTATCGTACATGAATAGCTTCCGTTCGCGCTGTAGGAAATATGCCCTGACACGTTTGAGATGATTCCTTTCTGATATGTGGCGGGCGGTCATGCAGCCGTAATCATTTGTGTTGGATCCTTGGGAACGACTTTCATGAGCTGTTCACAAGACGGGGCGCCTGTCACTTTTTGAGTTTGAGTTTGCTTCTGTTGTCGTGTTGTCGTAGATGTCGATACTATATTGGATGGAATTATTGTCAGGAGCACTGGCACTGAATCATCACTTTTGAATACCTCAATAAATCCACACTCAGTCACCACCAAAATTTGAATGTGTACTCTAGACAGCTGCTATTATATGTTCGCTACACTTGTTCTTCGCACAAGTAAGGTAGAGTGAAAGTGAAATTTACGGTTATGTCACGCATGGTTTGGCATGCCCCTGGACATGCCCCGCCGGATGGCACGTTTGTCGGAGTTTAAGCGCGTTAAAGTCCCATATAGCCTGGATTCTTCTCACCCCGCGCGAAGTTGATTCAAAGTCCGCTTACATGGCCTCGAATTATGACATTTGTGTGACTGAACGACTGAGTGGTCCTGACCCTGACGATGGACCTGTCCAGTGTAGTAGTATATAACCTTCTCTCTCGCATTCCCAACTCTCCTTCCTGTAAACCTCATTCCTTATTTTTTTTCTCACTCTTCCTCTCCTTCACTCTCCGCACTTCATCATGTCAGTGCATCCACTCCCTGGTGCTTCCTATCATACCATCAATACCAACCCTCTTTTCGACATCGATCTTGAAGCAGAAGCTTCCCTACATTTCAATCATTTTCCTGAGAAGAATATCTACACCTCCAAGGAGCGTCTCCCTTTGCTAGACCAGATCCCGTCCAGCAGGACCGCCCGCCGCCGCACACCTTCAGTCATGTTGGTCCTTCTCATGCTCTGCTGCCTGGCATTCGTCGTTAGCGCTTATGCCGAACGAGCCGCCGATCATCTACTCCTGTCCGATGTGTCGGCAACTCACGCACATGCGTGGTTGCCAAACCACTTCTCTGCTGCGTTTCGATCCCAGTCATATAGTACGTCGGTCGAAGAGAACATCGAGGGTGCACTGGAAATATTGTATACCCTTCGTACCCATCCGATTTTCGACGATTACTTAATTTTGGGGAATAGGGAGCAGCAAAACCGCGATGGCTCGCGCGTCGAAGGTCACCAAGCCGATTTGCGGGAATACCTTCGGCAGATGTTCCCTCTCGCGTACGTGACGTCACATCTTTGAGGCCCGATTTCGACTCATGCACAAACTCATGCACCGATATAGGAACTTTTCGCTCCACTGGACATATGTCGGTCAATCGGCGGTCATCTTGCACTGGCAAGGCACCGACCACGGCTTGAAGCCCGTGCTTATTTCCAATAGCGATGGTCTGTCCAGCAGTTATTTTCAATGATTAGCCAAATTTACCCTGTTCCAACTATGATAGACGTGGGATCGCAAAATCCTGGCATATCCCCAGCATACGCGCACGTCTCGACATCTGACCACACTTCATCCTACGATGAAGATGAAACAGAACATGGAATAGAGTTGGCGAGTGTCGAAAGCAGCGTCTGCATCCTGTAAGTCGTTTTGTCCTTTCACCTGAACCCTTACTCAAGCCCTATCTCGATATTTAGGACCGCAATCGAAGCACTGATTCGTTCTGGACATCAACCTTCTCGCACTCTTGTTTTTAGCCTGATGCTCGGAAAGGTGCGTTATCTTTCTCACTGGATGTGAAGAGAAAAGTTGATAACGTTGCCTTCTCCCAGGCTTCTGATGCGCCTCAAATGTCCCAATACCTCAATGCAATGTACGAAGGACAAGGTCTCTTGATCGGATTCAAGTCACCGGTACCTGAGTGCAAACCGGGAAGAATTGGGTTGTTACACTACTGGAATATCTTGGCGCTTTGGGAGATGTTGGATGCTGAGGAGGGAAAGGAATTGGCCGCGGGAGCCTGAGGACGGAGACACCATTGTCATTGGTGCGCTGAGCCTGAGGGCAGTCCGGGATGGATCACGAACGCTCCACGTTGGGGGCGGACGCCCAGACCGTTGTATGATACCCTTTCATGTTTCGAACTGACCTATGTTGTTTTTTTAGATAGTTCTACTTATTTCCGAGGCCCGCCCTCGCATTTTACGAGGCCGCAGTGCAGCCTCTTTTGAGAACTGAGCGTGCCTGCTCATCATTTCTCGTGTCTGATGTGTTTTAATGTTTCGACTTTGTTGTAGCAGTTAGTAGCCACATTGGTAGCTACTGTAGACCGGCATAAATACTTTCGAATGATCAGTTGTAGGGCATCATCGTGCCCACTTTTATCACTCTCGGACATTCAATATTCAATTTTGACTTTAGGTTATGGGCCCTGGCCCTACCACTGCTCACGAACCAAAGTACAAGACTACACTCATCATTTATTGCTTATGCCTCCTTTTTCCACATAACCACACCACTGACCACCACCATGCCCGAAGAGAACAAGTTGACAATGACCCAAGTGACCCAACTCGCTGCTGATGGCTCCAATTCGGTGTCCTCCTCTTCCTCCGGCGAGCCTTCATCGGATGAAAGATGACGCAGAGAAGAAACAAAAGCGTACGCGCCGCAAACGTCAAAGATCGAGAGTCCCGCCCGACCGGCCATAGGCCGCGAGCGATGAGCGTCCCCGCTCCGCAATGGATGTCGTCCCATTCCTCCTTCTCGCGGCGGAGTCATTATGATCCACGGAGGGCCCTAGGTTTTATCATGGAGTATTCGGGCCGCGGAACAGGGGCCATGGATCCTGGCCCACGCCGTTTCCTGGATACGTCTGGCTGCCTCCCCCTCACCACGCACCTATTCTTGAGGTGAACGTGTATCGTTACGCGCCTCCGGGTGGAAGAGTACTTTGGGCGAAGCGGGGTGGG
>WTXI01000299.1:0-43613 GCA_022376515.1 Lactifluus volemus
CCCGTCCGGGCGACATGTTCCATCACCGTTTCCCTTCTGTAGTTTCTCACGCCGCTGACGTCAATCCTGAGAGTGGGGCAGCTGTTAGCTGCTGCGGGTGATGGTGAAGGAGGTCAGAGGTAAAGACAAGCGGTCGGAAGAGGCCTCAGCGCTCCGTGATTTGCTATGGTACCCAAACTCCGACGTCCGCTCCGAGTCCTCTCACCTGGGCCTGCGTCCTTCCTGGTCTCACTCACCGGTTGCTTGCTGTTCATTTCGTTAGTCGTTGACTCGCCCAGTCTCCCCAACCATCCTTGCTTCCTATAAAACCATCTCCGTCGCTAGATATCCGCCTTCCTGCTGACCTAACTCTGATCAAAAGAAAGTGGAATTCGAGGGAGCAAAGTGACAACTTATAAGGGGTCAACTCGCGCGGCAACGACGCCTGCGCGAAGATTCGTCTTTCTGCAGTCCGTGGGCTCCGATGCGTCTAGCCCTGGAAATGCCCAAGACACCCTTGTACTGTCCGGAATGTAGCAGCTGCAGACAATCACTATACTCTACCGTTACCACTGCCAAGCACGAGACATATGTAGCTTCCTCAGGCTTCACCAGGGGCACGTACTCGCCAAGCGACGGAGTCAAATTCCCCAGTGGTGCCCTAGCCGCACCTTCGGATTCGTCAACCTCCCGAAGGGTCAGCGTATCAATTTTCGCTAGAGCATAGTTTTAAGGCATGGGCCACCTGCATTGACATTTTCTACTTGAAAGGATAAAGGGAACAGGATGTACAAGGATTCGTCTGATTCAGGACCATAGGCAGTCTTTCAGTACTTCAGTGGAGGGCATCTTCATCGTATCGGGACTATGTAATTGGCTGTCATAATTCATATCTCTTTGTCAAGACGCTTCTTTACGAAGGTTCATTAACGTTCATTCGTTAAGATTGGGCATCGACCTCGCAAGGATACCTGAATCCCAGCATTTTCAGCCCAACGCCGGCCCTTGCCAGTGAAGTACTCCAGCGTGCGGAAGTAAGAATGTGTACTGGCATAAATCTAGCGAATTGCCCTACTCGCGCAAAAAAGTTTGGGCTGCAAGTGTCACGTAACTGTTGTTGGTTGTTTGTTCCCAACCCTCCGAGTCGGGGCTGCCACAAGCAGCGCCAGTGCTTGTCTCAGCTTCTCACTCAAATCTACGATGGCTCTTCCACAACCGAATTCGTAGGCCAACGTCTTTCACACCCTATTCTGATGCTCTCGTTAACCATTACTACAGCCCAGATCCTCAAACACCCCAAATCGGGTACATCAGTCACTTCATTGTCGGTTTCGATTCTAGCATTTACTCAGATAATTCCCTTTGATTAGCGCGATCAACGATCAGGCCAGTGGGGCGCCATCGAGCATACCTCAGCTCGAGGTCACAGGTACGTATCTTAGTAATTCTGCTTTGATAAGTACTAAATCTCTCCCTCTCGTCAGTCCTCAGGGCGCACAATCTTCCTCATCTTAAAGTCCTCCCGGGTAAAGAGAGACAGTTCTATGTTACGGTGACCAATGGGAAGAATACATGGCAGACACCGTCGAGGCAGAGTGTGGCGCAACACGTGGAGTGGAACGAAAAAGTTGATTCATTGTGAGAGCTGTCGGATTTTTATACCCAGGTCCAACTGACTCTCCTGCAGTGCTTTGCAACCACTCTCCAGTATTACAATATCTCTTTATGCGAAGAGGACCATGCGGACAGACATCCTCATCGGAAGGCAGGAGATTACCTGTGAAGCTCGACGGGGTTCGTCTATTCCATCGAATTCGTTCTCATGCACTTGCTGACCGTCCTACATGTAGAGCTCGAGGTTGTATTCAGCAGTTCCGATGGACGTAGTAGACACTTAAGAGAGCCGGCCACACTCCTCTTGACTATCACCGTGTCCACGAACCCAAGTTGCTCTCAAAATGCGGCAGCCAATACCCTAGGTGCTATGCCTGGTGCTGGAGAAGATGGCGCACGTCCTGGTGACCTTCCTATTGGGGAAAATACTCCTATGGGACCCGTACCAGACGGCGAGGCGGAGATGTCACGTACTCTTGGTCGCGCTGAGGAAGCCATGGAAGCCATGGACACCATGAAAGCATGGAAGTCGGCCATTTCTGTTGTCAAGCAAGTGATGGACAATGTCGACCCAATTGCTGAAGTATGACTAACATCATAATCGGTTTTACGTATCCCGTGCTAAACTAACTTCTGCTGTTCAGTTGTTCCCCCATGCAAAGTTAGCATGGAAATTGCTCTCAAAGATTCCTGAGGTTTGTCTTCGTGCTCTGTCGGAGGATATCGATAGTTCATTCTTTTTTCACATGCCGTCAGACTTTGCTACTCCAGTTGAAGCGTGACGACAACGTCAGAACACTACTTCAGGCAATACTGGATGCGTTTGACTTCGCAAAGAAGGCGGACGTTTTAAGGAACATGGACCCGGAGTCTACGCAACCAAAGATCCTGGATGAGATGCTGGAGTGTGTCTCGGAATGTGCCAATTTTATCACATCGTATGCGGAGGATGTGCAAGTCGGTACGTCGTTTTGACCTCTCTGTGGTCATTCGTCATAATAAAGGTTTGATTTAGGAAAGCGGACTTTGAAGAATGTTGTCCGCCAGGTTGATGCGAGAATTGATGAGTATCGCACAAACCTTGCTCGACTGCGAGATAATTTCCTCGCGAGTACTGCTGTCGTCACTGGGATTGCTGTGCTAGAAGTTGGTGCGTAGTCCTAATGGTAATATGATAGTCGGGTAATATTTCTGACGAGGGGCACAAAGAATTGCAGGCAAACATCAGAGAACTACCTTATAAAGGAGGCTGGCAATTTGGCGATAGGAAGCGCTGTCTTCCGGGCACACGCGATGACTTTCTGGATCATATCGTCAAGTGGGCCGAGAGTCCTGAATCTCAGCGTGGGCTCGTGCTCCTCGGCCAGGCAGGCACAGGAAAGTCTTCAATCGCACATGAGGTCGCACGTCTATTCCAGAATAAGTGCCTCTGCACTTACTTGGCGTTTTTGCGGAAAGAGGGATCCAAGGATGAAGCTTACCAGCTGTTCACGACGCTCGCTCGCGATCTCTCCGATCGCTATCCTCCGTTCAAATTTGCGCTCGGGAAGGTACTGAAGAATGATCCGTCTCTTCGTAATACTCGACATTATCGCACACTTTTCGAATCCCTTATCCTCGAACCAGTCAAGAACCTTCAGTCGAGCGACCCAATTCTTATCGTGGTCGATGCATTGGATGAGAGTGGTGATGCGATCGGTCAAGACGGGCTGCACAAGTTTCTAGCTCAGCATCTGTTCGAGTTGCCATCCAATTTCCGCATCCTCATCACCTCGAGGCCGGAGAGCGGTATTGAACATGCGTTCTGTAATGCGTTGTCCGTGTGCACCCTCTTTATGGACGATCACAAACTGGCTGCGAAAACTGAGCAAGATATTGGGTTATATCTCCGGAGCGAACTCCCTTTGGTCCTGTTCGAACGACATGGCGTTGAACTCGCAAAGGCAGCGGAAGGATTGTTTCAGTGGGCAGCCGTTGCTTCCGGGCTGATAAACAATCCTCCTCCTAGCTTTGGGTTTAGCAAGAAGCAAGTCATACAGCGTCTGTTGGGGCACTCTCGAGGTCGGGATGGGCAAGATCCTTTGGACCAGCTATATGGAGAAGTTCTGGAAGGATACTTCAAGCCGATTGCAGCACAGACCCTATTTCGTTCCGTGATGGGGCAGCTTTTTGCTGCTCTCGTTCCGCTTTCCATCCGCTCTTTGACTATTCTACGACGACATGCACCCCAGGATGACCCCGAGGACCCTGACCCCGAGGATTCTGAATGCGTTATTGAGATGCTCCGTCACCTTGGCTCACTTCTCAATAACGTGACCTCATCCGACGATACCCTCCCGATCACCCCACTCCACACCTCATTTCGCGACTTCCTGGCCGATGAGAAGAGTGGGGTATTCCACATCGACCTTGGGAGGGCTCACCGTCAGCTGGCACATTCCTGTCTTGGACTAATGCTGAATGAGCTCAAGTTCAACATTTGCAAACTCGAGTCGTCATACGTTGCCAACAGGGATGTGCCAGATCTCGAATCTCGAATTTCAGAACACATTCCACCTGCTCTATCGTATGCGTGCGTTTCCTGGGGGGATCATTTAGAACGTCTTGTTATGGAACAGGACCTGTTTCCAAAACTTCGATTGCTGTTCGAGACAAGGTTTCTCTTTTGGCTGGAAGTGCTTAGCATCAAGAGCAACGTCGGTCTTGCATCACGAGCATTGGCATCTCTGAACATATGGTTGGGATCTGATCAGCAGAAGGTAGGCGGCTCTTATCATGTTATAGGACATGTAATAACTATTGGGTACAATTTCAGCAATCATTCCAATCTGAGGTTGAAAATCTGTTGGCATTAGTGGATGATGCGTTCGCGTTTGTGCGGTATTTCGGGATGGCGATATCAAGAAGCGTCCCGCATATATATATATCTGCACTCCCTTTTGCGCCATCCTCTTCCCACATCGTCGAGCACCACCTTCACCTATTCCCCCATACATTGGTTTTGAGACACGGACAGTTATCTGATTGGCCAGCATTGGAAATGACGATTCAAGCACATGATGGACCAGTCCAGTCTGTTGTATTCTCGCCAGATGGGCAGCGGATCGCATCAGCCTCGGAAGATTACACGATTCGGGTGTGGGATGCTACGACGGGGGAAATTGTAGCGGGACCGTTTACCGGACATACTGGCACCGTCTACTCTGTCACATTCTCCCCTGACGGGAAACGCATCGCATCGGCCTCGCAGGACTGCACGATACGGGTGTGGGATGCTGCGACAGGAGAGGTCGTAGCGGGACCATTTGCTGGACACCCCTGGTGGGTTAGATGCGTTGCATGGTCACCGAATGGGCACCACATCGCCTCGGCCTCGAACGATCGCACGATTCGTATTTGGGATGTCGCAACTGGAGAGGTCGTAGCAGGCCCGTTTATTGGACACACCGACGAGGTCTTCTTTGTTACATTCTCACCAGACGGGAAACGTATTGCCTCTGCATCTGAAGATTGCACGATTCGTATGTGGAATTCTGCAACCGCAGAGGTCGTAGCAGGCCCGTATACTGGACACACCGAGCGGGTCAGCTGTGTTATATTCTCACCAGACGGGAAACACGTCGCTTCGTCCTCTGACGATCGCACGATTCGTGTGTGGGATACCGCAACAGGAATGGTAGTAGCTGGCCCATTTACTGGACACACCGAACCCATCTACTCTATTGCATTCTCGCCGGACGGGAAACGCATCACCTCAGGCTCGGTCGATCGCACGATTTGCATCTGGGATTCCGAAACAGGTCAGATCGTAGCAGGCCCATTTACTGGACACACATCTTCCATATTTTCTGTTTCAGTCTCACCTGACGGGCAGCGCATTGCCTCAGCCTCACATGATCGCACGGTTTGCGTGTGGCATCCCAGAATAGGAGTGGCAGGGACCTCGTTTACCGGACATACCCAATCGATCTTTTCTGTTGCACTCTCACCAGACGGGCAGTGGATAGCCTCGGCTTCTGCAGATTGCACAGTTTGTGTGTGGGATGCCACAACAGGAGAGCTCACAGCAGGTCCGTTTACTGGTCACACTGATTGGGTCAATTCTGTTGCGTTCTCGCCTGAAGGGCAGCAGATTGCCTCGGCCTCGCGAGATCGCACGATTCGCGTGTGGGATACCGCGACAGGAAATGTTATAGTGGGCCCGTTTACTGGACATACCGATAATGTCTACTCTGTTGTATTCTCGCCGGACGGACAATGCATCGCGTCGGCCTCGCTCGATCGCACGGTTCGCGTGTGGGATGCCATGACGGGAGAGGTTGTAGTGGGCCCGTGTACTGGACACACTGATGTGGTCCTCTCTGTTGCATTCTCGCCAGACGGGAAGCGCATCGCCTCTGCCTCGAGTGACTGCACGATTCGAGTATGGGATGCTGCGACAGGGGACGTCGTGGCGGGCCCGTTCAATGGTCACACTCAGTTCGTCATATCTGTCGCGTTTTCACCAGATGGGCAGCGAATCGTCTCAGCCTCGGGAGATCACACGATTCGTGTGTGGGATTCTGTGACAGGACAAGAAGTAGTAGGCCCCGCTCCTGAACACGCCGATTGCGTTAACTGTGTTGCACTCTCACCGGATGGGCGGCGCATTGCATCGGCCTCGAACGACCGCATGATTCGTCTGTGGGATTCTGCTACGGGTGTGGCTGTAGCAGGCCCGTTTATTGGACACACTGAATGGGTCAACTCGGTTGCATTCTCACCACATGGGCAGCGGATTGTTTCTGCCTCGGGAGATTGCACGATTCGCATGTGGGATGCCACAACAGGACAGGATATTGTGGGCTCGTCTACTGGACTCACCCAATTAACCTACTCTGGTACATCCACTTTTGATTGGCAGCCTATCACCTTGACCTTACGAGATCACATGATTCATATAGGAAAAGGCAGAGCAGAAGATATTGATAAAGATCACTTTATGGAGAAGTTCCCAATCCATAGTGATGGATGGATGTATGGGGAAGATAAAGAACTCCTTTTGTGGATTCCTCCCATTCACCGGCCATACCTTCATAGAGCTAACACAGTCTGGGTTGCTGGCAAAGATAGAATGGAGATAGATCTCTCAAGATTTGTGTATGGATTGAATTGGGCTATGGTATACCTTCACAGCTCGTCTGAATAGACTCACATGTATATATGCAAACTCTGATTAGTGAATCCTGAATTCAGTTAGCACCAGCAAGTGTGTCTGAGGTATGACCAGTACTGATATTTCAAGTCGGTCATTGCATTAAAACACACACATTCTCAGGTTTAAGGCGGTGTTGGTTTTGTGTCTAGCGGCTCAGGTTTCCTTTCACATTCTCGCTGAAGTAGCCGAGGGAATCAAGTATTTCATCTGAGACATCATTTTCTGGCTCGCAGAAGATACTGCATCTGTCCAAAGACACCTAGAGATGCAGTGGCCTGTGCACCGAAGAATAACATGCGCTCGAGCCAGGTCTTCCCTGTGTCACGCAGTTCCGTGGCCACCCTGGTGAGTCACTTGCGGCTGCATCCCCAACGGGTGCACTTGAGGCTGGCGATGGCATCAGTGTGTTGCAGTGGGGGACCCCAAGTATTAGCGTCATGGAATACCACTTATGAGCGATCCAGAAGTAAAGCTGCTAGTAGGGCAACAGAGAGCGTGTATCGGGCCAAGCGAGACAAGGGAAGGGCTGTGTGGGTCAGTTATGATCGCCATGATTGCCACCCGTGACATTGCACGATGTAACTGCAGTGCAAGTGGTACTTTGTAAATGTCGTACCTTTCAATCACGATGCTGAATCACGCCTTCATGCCGCTGTAGGCCATAGCTCTGGAAAACTTGCCTCCCCGCCACATGACGATCAGAAAAACTTGGCGCTCACGAAGGATCAGAACCTGGTTGTTGCGCGCACTGATCCCATTCCCCATCGAACATATTGAAAATCGACACAAACGCACCAAACGCCCCTTGCGCGCGTTGACGAAAAATATACCTACAACGTATTACTATCCTCCTCTCACACTGGCAAAGTCTTCATGGTAGTTGTAGCTAGTCGTGCCGTCTCGACACAGCTGCCAGTCGGTGCTCCGGGCCGAGGCTCAGGTCCGCGCCACAAATTCCCACAATGATGACCAACGCGAGCGCGCGCGAGTTCCGAATTGGCGTCCAGAGGGGGATTGTCAAAATCGCCATCTCCCCGGAGTTCGATGGGATGTCATCACTGCCCTGCTGGCTCTGGTCTGAGTTGACTCGGAAACGTTCTATTCGGCTCATGGATTCGCGCAGCGCCATTGCGGCTTGCGTAGCATGAAAGCCATAATTTTGCGGACTGTTTTTCGTTGAGGGACGTGTGTCACTAATAACACGGCAGCTCCGGATCCACATAGTGTCGCGTTCAAGCTTATTCTTATATATCTTCTCTCCCTCTTTGTCCTTTTTTTTAGAGATGCAAACTGAGTTACGTGTGGCTTCTTCGGGCTTCGCGAGGACATATGACGTAATTTCTGCTTCTTCAAGTTGCACTTGGCACTTAGACGAGTGGGGCTGGCAGTCTGGATGATAACACAAATAAGAAAAGATTCCGCTAAGAAAGGTTTCTCAACCTGCTTTATACTTGCTTCATACCGCTTCTCTGCAAACCTTTTGCACACACCCACACTTTGCTTTAAAAAACATGTTGACGTTCATGCTATCAGCTACTGTTAACCTCACTTCCAAACTTGCTCCGCATTCTTCGCAGCCCATAGGTATTACTCTTGAGGGCCCCAAGCAACATTATGATCGCGAGTTTTACAAGGAACTCGTCACGCGTCTCTATGTTGTCAAGGCTCAGAACCGCACTGTTTTCGGCCGCATCCGGATCGCCAGCCTGGACGTCCTCGGTTGGTTTCTTCCTTTCAGTCCGCTCTGGGGAATCCGTTAATCGCCGTAGGAAAAGCAAAAAACCTCTGGTTCAAGTCAATCCCACGCTGTCCCGCACCAGTTGTCACTGCCCCTGAGGACTTTCACATCCCGCACATCTTTGTTACCGAAGAGACAAAGTCGCCATTGAATCCTATCCGCCGCCGTGCACGTGTCCAGATCCACAGGGGTGCATGCACCAATGTACCCTCTAGCACACATGCATCGATGACTCTGGAAGATCTCGACAGTCTTGAGACAGCTGCCGATGACGACTGGTACCAGGACCAATATGACATCCTGGAAGAAAGTGACGACGCGTGGGAGCGTGGGGATTCTGAATACCACGCAATGCTGGTGGCGGAAGAGGAGGCTGACGACACCCTAAGCGACCCCGAGACTGAAAACGACAGCGCTTCGAGAAACGAGGAAGAGTTAGGAGACGACGATGACATCTCCGAGACAAGCATCTTGGAGGCCCATTGTGGTGATGGACCAAGCTACTTTTCTGCCGCAGACCAAAGTAGCCCTTGGACGACGCCAAGCCCTACTTCTGTCTTCTTTTGCCCGCCAACGCCAGTATCAACCCTGGGAACATCCACGCCGTCCGATGATGAGAGCGGGCCGAGAACGCCTCACTTTACGCCAGTGCTTATGCACGAGTCCGCCTCTTATGAAGACGCACTCTTCTCCGAATTCAACGCCATCACTCAGGTGGAAATCCATGATGACGGAGTGAGGGACGAATCGAAAAACGTGCTTGCGCTTCACCGCATGTAATCAGCAGGGCGCTGTTGACGCGAGGTCTGGGGAGGGGATGGAAGTTACAGCGGGGTGGTGACGCATCGGTGGCATATGGTTTCTAAGGGACAAGAGAAGTGGAAGTCAGCAAGGCAAGGTAGGGATTGTGACGGCTGACAGTGATCAGGGCGCACGACCAAGACACCGAAGGCAGGGCACTCGTAGCAATGCGTCAATGGACGTCTTTTAGCTGGACCAGCCGTCACATTTTCTGCCCAGCGCTCACCCTTCGAAGCCTAAAGTTCCGCATGCGACTTCAAAACGTTCATACACGCCTTGGGGAAGGAGGTGGATTGGGTTGCGTGAGGTCGGCAGGCTTTTTTCTCTACGGGGTTTTTTTAACGCCCCGATCTATGACCGCGGTGGTGGTTGTGCCAGTGATACTGTACAGTACTGCATGCTAAAGCGCTAAAGCACGAGGGGGCGGAGGTGAGTTTGTAATTTGTGATGAGAGGAAGATTTGTCAACCCCCAGCCATCTAATTGAGACTCCGCTCAAACTTTCATTGAACAAACTCATTCCTCGACGCCGTCGACGACAACGAACACAACTTCAAGACACTTTCATGCATCCGTGTGTTAGACTTTACGGTGCTGGATGCACCACCACTGGCTTGACGATTTCTGTCTGTGGGACTCATCTGACATTGTTCAACCCAGTTTGAATCAAACTTCGCTCGCTTCGTAGAGGTTGGCCGGGGTAAGTCTGCTTTCATTTCCCGTTCCAACAACTTGAATGTGGACAGTCGTGTTTCTCAAGGCTGGCCCTCATGCAGGCCACATAGCTGTCATTGCTGAAATCATCGACCACAACCGGGGTGAGCAAATCACTGCTGATCACCACTGTTCATGTTTCCTTACTCTTGATACTCAGGAAGTCATCGACGGCCCTACAACGGGCCTTCCGCGCCAGGCCTTTCCCTATCGCCACCTCACCCTCACACCCCTCACCGTTCCAAAACTTCCACGCAGCGCCAGCTCTGGCATTGTGAAGAAATACGTCGAAAAGCTGAGGTCGTTGCTAAATGGGAATCAACGGTATGGGCGAAGAAGCGTGCTGCGGCAGAGAAGCGGCGAACACTCACCGACTTTGAGCGCTTCCAGGTCATGGCGCACAAAAAGTCACGGCGTGATAAGGTGCGCAAGGTACTCAAGGCCGCCAAGGCATGAACTTTCAGAGGGACATCAGGGCGACTGGCTAAAGTGTTTGGGGTGACTTTACACCGAGCCCGACGCGTAAAGAGCATACAATGGCCAGCTGCACGGCTGGCCTTACACCACCATCTGTTGTTCCCATCCATCAGTTTCGTAGGACTACCCTCACGGTCATCCTAAACGCCTACTATATAGCTTATGAGATTTCAATGTACTTAAAGACCTCCAAATCGTGAGGCCATGGAGCAGCGAGGCATCGCCAACTGTCTCTTCCTCGCTTCCACCTATCAATCCGCGCGTCACACTGCCTGCGCAACAGCAGGTTGCGTGTAGCCCATCGGCCATCCGAACGCGTCCGCAACTCGGCTCCCGGGTCGCACCCGTCATCACAGCACAGTATTTAGGCAGTGACGCCTCTGTGAATTCACGCGGCACCAATTGTGATAGCTTCACAACCGTAGGGGTAAAATAATGGTATGCAATTCGGATATTTGAAATACAGAGTTCGGGTGAATGCGAGTTACCGCTGGGTTACTTGCCATGCCCGTGCTTCCATGTGTGCCTCGGCAGCTGAGCGGCGACGCAGAGTGCGACACAGACGAATGCGAGGAGCACGGCATAGACAAAATTCCCACTCAAGACATCATTTGCGAGCGAGAACGCAAACAGCGATGCAGTGGCCGCGGGCCCGACTGTGCGCTGGAAAGCAACCACGCATGGTCTGGGCGAGGCCGATCGTTGAGCCAAGCGAACGCTTGTTCGGCGCTGCTGCCGTTATGAACATGAATACCGAGCCTTTATGCACAAATATATTCAGTGACGGGGCGTCGCGGACGCGAAAACGATGCACTCAATCCCATGTCGGTTATGCAAATTGACGAGAGTTGAGGAGCCATTCGGTCGCGTTGGCGCCGTCATGGCCACGGCTGATGTAGCGCGCCGCCAGATTCTCGAACGGGAACAGGAACATGGTGTAGATGATCAAGTATGCAGCCATACAGGTGAGGACGACGCACGGGAAGAAGATGAATTAGAGAATGCCTATTATAATAAGCATCTGTACCCGGATAGCCACATACCGATAGACGCGGGACTAAGATCGAGCCCGCCCAATCTATCGGCATTGACCAGACAAGTTGGACAAGGGCCATCGCCGACATTTCGAGCAATGCGCGGCGCGAAATAATTTGGAATTCAAGTTGCCAGTCAGGTGTCAAGTGTTGTTTGTTGTTTGTTCCCAATGAAGCACGAGGCTGCCAATAGCTGCCTGAACATGCGGCAGCGGTGCCAGTGCTTGTCTCAACTTCTCACTTCACTCCACGATGGCTCTCCCACAACCGAATACGTATGCCAACGCCTTTCACACCTGATGCCGATGTTCCTGTTAACCATTACTATAGCCCAGATCCTCCAAACTCCGGAATCGGGTACATCAGTCACTTCATCTTCGCTTTCGATTCTAGTATTTTACTCAGATAATTGTCTCTGATTAGCGCGATCAGCAACCAGGGCGGCGAAATGCAATCGACTATACCCCAGCTCGAGGTCACTGGTACCTCTCTTAGTAATTCTACTCTGATCAGTACTAAATCTCTCCCTCTTGTCAGTCCTAAGGGCGCACAATCTTCCTCGTCTTAAAGTCCTCCCAGGCAAAGAGCGACAGTTTTATGTTACAGTGGCCAACGGGAAGAATACATGGCAGACACGATCGAGGCAGGGCGTGGCGCAGCACGTGGAGTGGAACGAAAAAGTTGACGCATTGTGAGAGCTGCCACTGTCGGATTTTTATACCCAGGTCCAACTGACTGTCCTGCAGTGTTTTACCACCACTCTCCGGTATTACGATATCTCTTTATGCGAAGAGGACCGTGCGGACAGACATCCTTATCGGAAGGCAGGAGATCACCTGCGAAGCTCGACGTGGTTCGTCTATTCCTTCGAATTCTTACCCATGCGCTTGCTGAGCATCGTACATGTAGAACTCGAGATTATATTCAGCAGTGCCGACGGACATGGTAGACACTTAAGAGAGCCGGTCACACTCCTGTTGACTATCACCGCGTCGACGAACTCTCTAAATGCGGCAGCCACTAGCCCAAGTCCTACAACGACAACACTAGACAATTCTGGTGCTGAAGGAGGTGGTACACGTCCTGGTGACCTTCCCACTGGGGGCAATACTCCTGTGGGACCTGTACAAGCTGGCCACACGGAGATCTCACGTGCTGTTGACCGTGCCGAGGAAGCCATGAACGCTATGGATACAATGATGGCATGGAAGGGTGCGATTGGTGTTATCAAGCAAGTACTCGACGCTATCGGTCCAGTCGCAGATGTATGTCTCACATTGATTTTGCGCATCTGTTGTTTCGCTGAGCTAGCTTTTGCGCTTCAGTTGCTCCCACATGCACAGCTGGCATGGAAGCTGCTCTCAAAGATTCCCGAGGTGCGTCTCCGTGCCTTGATGGAGGACAGGGAGCGTTCAATGGGTCTCATCAATTGCCAGACTTTACTACTCCAGCTTCAGCGTGACGACAACGTCCAAACACTACTCAAGGCGATACAAGATGGGTTTGAATTCGCAAGGGAGGCAGATGCCTTGAAGAACATGGAACCAGCGTCTACTCAGGCAAGAATCCTGGATGAGATGCTGGAGTGCGTCTCGGAATGTGCCAAATTTATCATATCGTATGCGGAGAATGTGCAAGTCGGTACGTCGTCTTGGCCTCTCTTATTGGCCATCCATCATGGACATTCGATTTTCAGGAAAGCGGACTCTGAAGAATGTCGTGAGCCAAGTTGATGCGAAAGTTGATCAGTACCGCACAAGTCTCGCTCGACTGCGAGATAATTTCCTCGCGCGTACTGCTGTCGTCACCGGGATTGCTGTGCTAGAAGCTGGTGCGTAGTCCTAATGGTAATACGATTGTCGAATCATCTTCCTGACGAGGGGCACAAAGAATTGGACGCAAAAATCCGAGAATTGCCTTATAAAGGAGGCTGGCAATTTGGCGATGGGAAGCGCTGTCTTCCGGGCACACGCGAAGACTTTTTAGATCATATTGTCAAGTGGGTCGAGAGTCCGGAATCTCAACGTGGGCTCGTCCTCCTTGGCCAAGCAGGCACAGGAAAGTCCTCAATCGCTCATGAGGTCGCACGCCTATTCCAGAATAAGTGCCTCTGCTCTTACTTGGCGTTTCTGCGGAAAGAGGGATCGAAAGATGAAGCTTACCAGATGTTCACGACGCTCGCTCGCGATCTCTCCGATCGCTATCCTCCGTTCAAATTAGCCCTCGGGAAGGTACTGAAGAATGATCCGTCTCTTCGTAATACTCGACATTATCGCACACTCTTCGAATCCCTTCTCCTCGAACCAGTCAAGAGCGTTCAGTCCAGCACCCAATCTTGTCGTGATCGATGCATTGATGAGAGTGGTGATGTGATCGGTCCAAACGGGTTGCACAAGTTTCTAGCTCAACATCTTTCGAGTTGCCATCCAATTTCCGTATCCTCATCACCTCGAGGCCGGATAACGGCATCGAACGTGCGTTCTGTAATGCGTTGTCCGTACGCACCCTCTATATGGATGATCACAACTGGCTGCAAAGACGGAGCAAGATATTGGGTTATATCTCCGGAGCGAACTCCCTTTGAACCTGTTCGAACGACATGGTGCCGAACTCGCAAAGGCAGCGGAAGGATTGTTTCAGTGGGCAGCCGTTGCTTCCGGGCTCATAAACATCCTCCTCCTAGTTTGGGTTTAGCAAGAAGCAGTCATACAGCGTCTATTGGGGCATCTCGAGGTCGGGATGGGCAAGATCCTTGGACCAGCTATATGGAGAAGTTCTGGAAGGGTATTCAAACCGATTGCAGCACAGATCTATTTCGTTCCGTGATGGGGCAGCTTTTTGCTGCACTCGTTCCCCTTTCCATGCGTTCATTGACTACTCTGCGACGACATGACCCCAGGATGACCCCGAAGACCCCGACCCCGAGGATTCGAATGCGTTATTGAAATGCTCCGTCACCTTGGGTCACTGCTCAGTAACGTGACCTCATCCGACGATACCCTCCCGATCACCCTCTCCACACCTCATTTCGTGACTTCCTGGCTGATGAGAAGAGTGGGGTATTTCACATCGACCTTGGCAGGCTCACCGTCAGCTGCACATTCCTGTCTTGGTTAATGCTCAATGGCCTCAAGTTCAACATTTGCAAACTCGAATCATCATATTTCGCCAACAGGGATCTTCCAGACCTTGAATCTCGAATTTCAGAATACATTCCACTTGCTCTATCGTATGCGTGTGTTTTCTGGGGCGATCATTTAGAATGTCTTGGTATTGAACAGGACCTCTTCCCAAAACTTCGATTGCTGTTCGAGACAAGGTTTCTTTTTTGGCTGGAAGTGCTTAGCATCAAGAGCAGTGTCGGTCTTGGATCACGAGCATTGGCATCTCTGAACATATGGCTGCGGTCTGATGAGCAGAAGGTACGCGCCTCTAATCATGTTATACAACATGTAGTAATTATTGGGTACAATTTCAGCAACCATTCCAATCAGAAGTTGAGAACCTGCTCGCATTAGTGGATGATGCGTCTGCGTTTGTGCGGTATTTCGGGATGGCAATATCAAGAAGCGTCCCGCATATATATATATCTGCACTCCCTTTTGCGCCATCCTCTTCCCGTATCCTTGAGCACCACCTTCACCTATTCCCCCACACATTTTCTTTGAAACGCGGACAGTTGTCTGATTGGCCAGCACTGGAAATGACGATTCAAGCACATGATGAACCAGTCGAGTCTGTTGTATTCTCCCCAGATGGGCAGCGGATCGCATCAGCCTCACGAGATCGCACGATTCGGGTGTGGGATGCTACAACAGGGGAAATTGTAGCGGGCCCATTTACCGGACATGCTGGTTCCATCTACGCTGTCGCATTCTCGCTAGACGGGAAACGCATCGCATCTGCCTCGCAGGACTGCACGGTTCGGGTGTGGGATGCGGTGACAGGAGAGGTCGTAGTGGGTCCGTTTACTGGACACACGGATTGGGTCAGATGCGCTGCATTTTCACCGAACGGGCAATACATCGCCTCGGGCTCGGATGATCGCACGATTCGTGTTTGGGATGCTGCAACTGGAGAGGTCATAGCATGCCCGTTTACTGGACACGTCGGCACGGTCTTCTTTGTTACATTCTCACCAGATGGGAAACGCATCGCCTCTGCCTCTGAAGATTGCACGATTCGCATGTGGGATGCTGCAACCGGAGAGGTCGTAGCAGGCCCGTATACTGGACACACAGAATGGGTCATGTGTGTTGCATTCTCACCGGACGGGAAGCAAGTCGCTTCGTCCTCTAACGATCGCACGATTCGTGTGTGGGACGCCACAACAGGAAAGGTGGTAGCTGGCCCATTTACTGGACACACCGGTCCTATCTTCTCTATCGCATTCTCGCCGGAAGGGAAACACATCACCTCAGCCTCTGGAGATCGCACAATTTGCGTGTGGGATTCCGCAACAGGTCAGATCGTAGCAGGCCCATTTACTGGACACACAGCTACCATATTTTCTGTTTCAGTCTCACCTGACGGGCAGCGCATTGCCTCGGCCTCGGAAGATCACACCGTTTGCGTATGGCATCCCAGAAAAGGAGTTGCAAGGGCCTCGTTTACCGGACATACCCAATCGATCTTTTCTGTTGCATTCTCACCAGATGGGCAACGGATAGCCTCGGCCTCTGCAGATTGCACAATTTGTGTGTGGGATGCCGCAACAGGAGAGCTCACAGCAGGTCCATTTACTGGTCACACTCATTGGGTCATTTTTGTTGCGTTCTCGCCTGGAGGGCAGCGGATCGCCTCGGCCTCGCGGGATTGCATGATTCGCGTGTGGGATACCACGACAGGAAATATTGTAACGAGCCCGTTTACTGGACATACCGATGCGGTCTCCTCTGTTGCATTCTCACCGGATGGACAACGCATCGCGTCGGCCTCGCGAGATCGCACGGTTCGTGTGTGGGATGCCATGACGGGAGAGGTTGTAGTGGGCCCGTGTACTGGACACACTGATGCGGTCCTCGCCGTTGCATTCTCACCGGACGGGAAGCGCATCGCCTCTGCCTCGAGTGACCGCACGATTCGAGTATGGGATGCTGCGACAGGGGAGGTCGTAGCGGGCCCTTTTAATGGTCACACTCAGTCGGTCGAATGTGTCGTGTTTTCACCAGACGGGCAGCGAATCGCCTCAGCCTCGTTCGATCACACCATTCGTGTATGGGAGTCTGTGACAGGACAGGTAGTAGCAAGCCCATTTACCGGACATGCCGATAGCGTCGTCTCTGTTACATTCTCACCGGACGGGCGGCGCATTGCATCGGCCTCGTATGATAGCACGATTCGCTTGTGGGATTCTGCTACAGGGGTGGCCATAGCTGGCCCGTTCATTGGACACACTGAATGGGCCAACTCGGTTGCATTCTCACCAGACGGGCAGCGGATCATTTCGGGCTCGGGAGATAGTACGATTCGCATGTGGGATGCCACAACAGGACATGATATTGTGGGCTCGTCCACTGGACTCACCCAATCGACTAACTCTGGTGCGTCCACTTTGGATGGGCAGCCTACCACCTCGGCCTTACGAGATCACACGTTTCATGTAGGGAACCTCCGAACAGAAGATATTGAGAAAGATCACATTATGGAGAAGTTCCCAGTCCACAGTGATGGATGGATGTATGGGGAAGATAAAGAACTCCTTTTGTGGATTCCTCCCATTCACCGGCCATACCTTCATAAAGCTAACACATCGTGGGTTGCTGGTAAAGATAGAACGGAGGTAGATCTGTCGAAATTTGTGTATGGATTAAATTGGGCTATGGGATACAGTCACGGTTCATCTAAATAGAGTCACATGTATATATGCAAACTCGTATCCTTCGAATTCGGTTACCGCCAGCGAGTCTGTCTGAGGTATGGCCAATACTAGTAGAGTCGTCTTCAATATTATTATAATAAAAAATTTGGGTCACTGCGTTAAAACCCACCGCACTGCCCAAAAGTTGAACCCTTCTCGGAGTCTCGGATGAGCCTAGTTTTGGTCTCTTTCTCTTGCTCAGGTTCTCTCGTTCTCGCTGAAGTCGCTGGTGGCATGGAGTATTTCGTCTGAGACATCACTTTCTGGCCTGTAGAAGATCCTGCAGCTGTCCAAAGACATCTAGAGGTGCAGTGGCTTGTGTACCAGAGATTAATATGCTTACAGTAATCCAACTTTCGCTACGCTGACCAATATCACATACCTGTTCGCTACCAAGGCTCGGATCTGGTCTGGACTCCGGAAGCCCTTCATGAAGAAAACGGTGAGCAAGGTTCAATCCTTAGCTGTCTTGTATATTGGTTGTTCGGGAGGCGAGTCACAATGTGCCCGAACCAGGTCGTGCCAGTGCCACTCAGTTCCGTGGACACCTTGGTGAGCCGCCAGCGGCTACACCTCCAACGGGTGCTCTTGAGGCTGGCCATAGCATCGGTATGTTGAGGGACGCCAAGCGTTAGTGTCATGGAGTGCAATTGATGAGTGTGTCCAGAAATGAAGCTAGGGCAACACAAGAGCGTGTATCGTGTACGCCGTGTCGGTATGACAGCTACAATTTGTATTTGGACGACATAACGATAACGTCGTGGATTAACAAAGAAGTAACTAGAGAAAGAGAAGGTAAGGGTGACCGTAGAAGAAATGAGAGGGGTGGTAGCGCCACGCACCTAGCGTTCTCTGGCCTCTCCTCCCTACCCTTTCACAGAGCCAATCCTTACTCTTTCTAAAATCTTATCAAAACCTGCCAAGATGCTCCCACGTCTTTGAGAACAGGTCTTCACTGAGGTACCACTGAACTAAATCCCGCTCGGAGTATAAGTTACTACCCAGTCGGAGGGTGTGGCAGGTATCTTGAGACGGAGACGGCCAATGGAAAGTGAAATCACGGGTATATGCGTTGACACGTGGTGTGTGAGGTCACGGTCACGGTATTGGTTGGTGGAAACCTCTTCCTGATGAGCAGGTAACACGATGCTTGTCTGATACAAATCATGGCTGGATAAAGGCCTTGTTACCTTTCCTTTCACTTCACTCATCTCCTTAAGCGAAATGTTTAGTGACCAGGGAGTGACGTGGCATGTATGTCGTTTTCGCACCGCCATGAACATCGAGTACACACAGACACCTACTCAGTACCGGTGACCAAGGGTCGGAGTCGGGCATGGCCATGTACGTAGTGTTTATATTTCTCTCAACCGCCGGGATCTTGACGCCTCAAGGCGGATACTAGGCCGTCATTCTTTCCCAAGCGGCTTTGGGCGCCTTGACAGGCGAGAATTAAATGGTGATAATGTGGCCGTTGCGCGACGAGGGTGGCTCCTACGCCTCCGTGACGCTCTCGCAGCTCAAAATGCCATTTGAGAGTGTGCCAAAACTCGACCCGAGCCCTCCTTTTACTGTTACACTTGACCCCAACGCGTTGTCGAGCTCGCGTACGGCCCGTTATGCCCCAGCTTTGATCTGATCTGTGATGTGCGACATCCGATGATGTGGCCTTCATAGGTCACAGAAGAGCACCTTCAAATGTCATTCACCTGACCATAGGTACGGACTCCGAATTGGGGTGCTTGAGGCTCACGAACTGTTCTGGTGTTGCACAGGTCCCTCCGGAGAATCCAAGACATCATCTAAGTGTTCATCGCAAGTTCGGGCGCGGCATGCTCAGCGTGACCCGCATGGGTGCTTGTGATGATCAGCTACCCATCCCCAAGTCGTCAGCGTTCCCCTCTTCGGCCCTCCAACTCCTCCCACCATGCCATCGCATTACAATACTCCCTGGCAAGTGCGGTTGCACTATGGCACGGACCTAGGCCGGCGTATCAAGCGACCCTCCAGCATCTAGGTAGCGGCTTTGTCAGCACATCGCGCCGTGGCAATACGAGACCACGATCCCCCCACGTTGATGGGTTTGGCGATGAAATGTTAATGTATTTGGTTCTATCTCACTAGTCTCACTAGTTATCGTCAGTGGCGAGCTTCAGTGCGTCTGGTAGTCGTAGAGTAATATAATCATGTTATGAAGTGATGGATACAAATTCTCCTGCTACGCGAGAAGCCAGACAGCCCCTTTCAACCCTGTGTCGCCGTCATATCCTGACTCTTCAGTTCAGAGCGTCACAAGATCCTGTTCATGTGAACTCCGAGGACCGCCCTTAGTTCGATAGAAAATGCGTGCCTAAAAACGGCGAGCTGGTGCGGCTGCATGCTAGTAGCACCGTTGGCGTCTGTGCAGCCGTACAAGTCGTGGCATCTCCGCCGAAGGTGAGTTCGAGGTCTTTGATGCCAGAAATGTAGCAGAAGATCCGCTTGGTTTCCGATGGTGCTCCCGCAGATTCTCGAGGAACTGAGATAAGGTGAATCTATGTCTGGTCGAGTGGCTACCGCGGCATGCATGAGACTCCCGGCGATCGCCTTGGCGGCCTCGTGGTACCATGAATTCTTCTTTCTGGTAACGTAGGACGGATCTGAGGGGATTTCATCCTTCAAATAAACTGCGCTCGGCAGCATGGGAGTTTTCTGCAGCTCGGCGAGCCCAAAGCGTTTAATGATGGTGGCGATCGATGCTGCTTGAGAGGGTGAGAGCGTCATGGTAGTTGCGCGTGGAGAGTAACAGGTCATCATCGATATACTTCTTAAATGCGCACGGAAAACGCCCAGGTCTGCCTGTGTGAGGCAAAAACCGAAATCTGTGAGAACACTCGGAAGTGGTTCGTACCGCTTTTGGCCAGTCAGTTTCAGGCGGTAAACTGGAACTGGAAGTGAGTCGGTGGCTTTTTCAAGCGCATGACGCGATGTACGCCCTCGTAGCAGTTGAATCGTTTCAACATAGGACAAAGCCAGCAGAACGGCCTACTATATGTAAAATGCCACATATCTTTGGCAGTTCCACATCTTTTGATGGTTTAGTTCGGAAGGCCGGAGGTAGATGCCACTTGGTGTGTCCGGATGGCATGTAACGGCAGCAACTACGTGCATATATACAGAAACCCATGAAGACACTGCAGGAAAATCATGCTGTGGAAGCTGGCGGACACGATCACATGGCACATGATGAGGCAAAACGATTGATTGTAACGTTAACGAGGTACTGTGCAAGCTCGGCCTTTCGTTTAGAAGGAAAATGAGGTCGTTAGGTGGCGTACATTACATCTCCATGTCGGTTCCGAATAAAGCCCACTCTTTTCGTCTCCCACTGGCTCCCGTGATTGAGATCGTTAGGTAGTCATCCAGCAAACCCGTTTCCAGGCGACATGTCCCAATCACCGTTTCCCTTCTGTAGTTGCTCGCGCAGCTAATGTCAATGCTGAGACTCGGAGTGGGCAGCTCTTAGCTGTTGCGGGTGACGGAGTACAGTAGGAGTCAAAAAGGCGCTCCTGATTTTTGCCAAACTCCGACATCCCCGTCCAATGCTCTCTTATTTCTTTCCTAGTCTCACTCAAGTCTCCCCAACCATCCTTGAAAAAAAAAAAAGACCATCTTCGTCGGCGTCGCCACCCCAAGTTCTAGATATTCACCCTCCTACTGACGTAACTCTGAACAAAAGAAAGAGGAACTCGCAAGAATGGGAGGGAGCACAGAAGGCTACGTATAGGGGGTCATCATACACGGCTACGATGTCTGCGCAAAGATTCTTCCTCTCTGCAGTCTGTGGGCTCCGATTTGTCAAGGTATCCACCTGAAGGGTCACCGGTCACCGTACAGCATTTTTCGCTAGAACATAGTTTAAGGCATGGCCCAAGGCAGTCTTTCAGTGGAGGGCATCTTCATCGTATACGAGACTACTGTATGTTGTTGGCTGTCATAATTCATATCTCTTTCTTATTTTTCCACGCCTTGTAAAGTACCATACCACACTTGTTTATAAGGTTACTCGTACTATATAAGATTTGGCTTTGACCTCGCAAGCATCCCCCGGATCCCCGGATCTCTAGCCAAATGGCCCTTGCATATGCCAGCGTGCGAGTAAGAATGTGCTCTGGCATAATTCCAGCAAATTGGGTTATTCGTGCGAGGGTTGCCAGCGCGCTTCCACTGGCAGGTGTCAACGTAACTACTATTGTTGGTTGTTTGCCCAACGGATGAAGCGCCCTCCGGGTCGGGGCTGCCAACAGCTTGTCTCAACTTCTCACTTCAGTCTACGATGGCTCTTCCACAACCGAATACGTATGTCAACGCCTTTCACACCCGATCCCGATACTCCCGTTAACCATTACTACAGCCCAGATCCTCAAACACCCCGAATCGGGTACATCAGTCACTTCATCGTCGGTATCGATTCTAGCATTTACCCAGATAATTGCCTTTGATTAGCGCGATCAACGATCAGGCTAGTGGAACACAATCGAGCATACTCCAGCTCGAGGTCACTGGTACCTATCTTAGTAATTCTACTCTGATCAATACTAAATCTCTCTCTCTTGTCAGTCCTAAGGGCGCACAATCTTCCTCGTCTTAAAGTCCTCCCGGGCAAAGAGAGACAATTTTATGTTACAGTGACGAACGGGAAGAATACATGGCAGACACGATCGAGGCAGAGCGTGGCGCAGCACGTAGAGTGGAACGAAAAAGTTGATGCATTGTGAGATCTGCCAGTGTCGGATTTTTATATCCAGGTCCGACTGACTCTCCTGCAGTGCTTTACCACCACTCTCAACTCTTACAATATCTCTTTATGCGAAGAGGACCGTGCGGACAGACATCCTTATCGGGAGGCAGGAGATCACCTGCGAAGCTCGACGCGGTCCGTCTATTCTTTCGAATTCTTACTCTTGCGCTTGCTGACCGTCCTACATGTAGAACTCGAGATTATGTTCAGCAGTGCCGATGGACATGGTAGACACTTAGGAGAGCCGGCCACACTCCTGTTGACTATCTCCGCGTCGACGAACTCTCTAAATGCGGCAGCCACTAGCCCAAGTCCTACAACGACAGCACTGGACAATCCCGGTGATGAAGGAGGTGGTGCACGTCCTGGTGACCTTCCCACCGGAAGCAATACTCCTGCGGGACCAGTACAAGATGGCCACACGGAGATCTCACGTACTGTGGATCGTGCCGAGGAAGCCATGAAAGGTATGGATACGATGACGGCATGGGAGGGTGCAATTGGTGTTATCAAGCAAGTACTCGACACTATCGGTCCAATCGCAGATGTATGTCTCATCGATTTTCCTCATCCGTTGCTTTTCTGAGCTAGCTTTCGTGCTTCAGTTGCTCCCCCATGCACAGCTAGCATGGAAACTGCTCTCAAAGATTCCAGAGGTTCGTCTCCGTGCTCTGTCAGAGGATATGGATGGTTCAATCTTTTTTTCACCTGCCGTCAGACTTTGCTACTTCAGCTGAAGCGTGACGACAACGTCAGAACATTACTTCAGGCAATACTGGATGCGTTTGACTTCGCAAAGAAGGCGGACGTTTTGAGGAACATGGACCCGGAGTCTACGCAACCAAAAATCCTGGATGAGATGCTGGAGTGTGTCTCGGAATGTGCCACATTTATCATATCGTATGCGGAGGATGTGCAAGTCGGTACGTCGTCTTGACCTCTCTGTGGTCATTCGTCATAATAAAGATTTGATTTAGGAAAGCGGACTTTGAAGAATGTTGTCCGCCAGGTTGATGCAAAAATTGATCAGTATCGCTCAAACCTCTCTCGACTGCGAGATAATTTCCTCGCGAGTACTGCTGTCGTCACTGGGATTGCTGTGCTAGAAGCTGGTGCGTAGTCCTAATGGTAATATGATAGTCGGATAATATTTCTAACGAAGAGCACAAAGAATTGCAGGCAAACATCAGAGAACTACCTTATAAAGGAGGCTGGCAATTTGGCGATAGGAAGCGCTGTCTTCCGGGCACACGCGAAGACTTTTTGGATTATATCGTCAAGTGGGTCGAGAGTCCTGAATCTCAGCGTGGGCTCGTGCTCCTTGGCCAAGCAGGCACAGGAAAGTCTTCAATCGCACATGAGGTCGCACGTCTATTCCAGAACAAGTGCCTCTGCACTTACTTCGCGTTTTTGCGGAAAGAGGGATCGAAAGATGAAGCTTACCAGCTGTTCACGACGCTCGCTCGGGATCTCTCTGATCGCTATCCTCCGTTCAAATTAGCCCTCGGGAAGGTACTGAAGAATGATCCGTCTCTTCGTAATACTCGACAATATCTCACACTCTTCGAATCCCTTCTCCTCGAACCAGTCAAGAACATTCAGTTAATCGACCCAATTCTTATGGTTATCGATGCGTTGGACGAGAGTGGTGATGCAATCGGTCAAGACGGGTTGCACAAATTCCTAGCTCAACATCTGTTCGAGTTGCCATCCAATTTCCGTATCCTCATTACCTCAAGGCCGGAGAATGGCATCGAACGTGCGTTCTGTAATGGGTTGTCCCTACGCACCCTCTATATGGATGATCACAAACTGGCTGCAAAAACGGAGCAAGATATTGGGTTATATCTCCAGAACGAACTCCCTTTGAACCTGTTCGAACGACATGGTGTTGAACTCGCAAAGGCAGCGGAAGGATTGTTTCAGTGGGCAGCCGTTGCCTCCGGGCTAATAAACAATCCTCCTCCTAGCTTTGGGTTTAGCAAGAACCAGGTGATACAGCGTCTGTTGGGGCACTCTCGAGGTCGGGATGGGCAAGATCCTCTGGACCAGCTATATAGAGAAGTTCTGGAAGGGTACTTCAAGCCGGTTGCAGCACAGATCCTATTCCGTTCCGTGATGGGGCAGCTTTTTGCTGCTTTCGTTCCCCTTTCCATCCGCTCTTTGACTATTCTGCGACGACATGTACCCCTGGGTGACCCCGAAATCCCTGACCCCGAGGATTCGGAATGCGTTATTGAGATGCTCCGTCACCTTGGCTCACTGCTCAGTAACGTGACCTCATCCGACGATACCCTCCCGATCACCCCTCTCCACACCTCATTTCGCGACTTCCTGGCCGATGAGAAGAGTGGGGTATTCCACATCGACCTTGGCAAGGCTCACCGTCAGCTGGCACATTCCTGTCTTGGATTAATGCTGAATGAGCTCAAGTTCAACATTTGCAAACTCGAGTCGTCATACGTTGCCAACAGGGATGTGCCAGATCTGGAATCTCGAATTTCAGAACACATTCCACCTGCTCTATCATATGCGTGCATTTTCTGGGGGGATCATTTCGAACGTCTTGGTATGGAACAGGACCTGTTTCCAAACCTTCGATTGCTGTTCGAGACAAGGTTTCTCTTTTGGCTGGAAGTGCTTAGCATCAAGAACAGTGTCGGTCTTGCATCAAGAGCATTGGCATCTCTGAACACATGGTTGCGGTCTGATCAGCAGGAGGTAGGCGGCTCTTATCATGTTATAGGACATGTAATAACTATTTTGTACAATTTCAGCAATCATTCCAATCAGTGGTTGAAAATCTGTTGGCATTGGTGGATGATGCGTTCGCGTTTGTGCGGTATTTCGGGATGGCGATATCAAGAAGCGTCCCGCATATATATATATCTGCTCTCCCTTTTGCGCCATCCTCATCCCGCATCGTCGAGCACCACATTCACCTATTCCCCCATACATTGGTTTTGAGACGTGGACAGTTATCTGATTGGCCAGCATTGGAAATGACTATTCAAGCACATGATGGAGTAGTCGAGTCTGTTGTATTCTCGCCAGATGGGCATCGGATCGCATCAGGCTCGCGAGATTGCACGATTCGTGTGTGGGATGCTACGACGGGGGAAATTGTGGCGGGACCGTTTACCGGACATACTGGCACCGTCTACTCTGTCACATTCTCCCCTGACGGGAAACGCATCGCCTCGGCCTCGCAGGACTGCACGATTCGGGTGTGGGATGCGGCGACAGGAGAGGTCGTAGCGGGACCATTTGCTGGACACCCCTGGTGGGTTAGATGCGTTGCATGGTCACAGAACGGGCACCACATCGCCTCGGCCTCGAACGATCGCACGATTCGTATTTGGGATGCCGCAACTGGAGAGGTCGTAGCAGGCCCGTTTATTGGACACATCGACGAGGTCTTCTTTGTTACATTCTCACCAGACGGGAAACGTATCGCCTCTGCCTCTACAGATTGCACGATTCGCATGTGGGATGCTGCAACCGGAGAGGCCATAGCGGGCCCGTATACTGGACACACCGAGCGGGTCAGCTGTGTTGTATTCTCACCGGACGGGAAACACGTTGCTTCGTCCTCTGACGACCGCACGATTCGTGTGTGGGATACCGCAACAGGAAAGGTGGTAGCCGGCCCATTTACAGGACACACGGGTCCCATCCACTCTGTTGCGTTCTCTCCGGACGGGCGGCGCATCACCTCAGCCTCTGGAGATCGCACGATTTGCATGTGGGATTCTGCAACAGGTCAGATCATAGCAGGCCCATTTACTGGACACACATCTTCCATATCTTCTGTTTCAGTCTCACCTGACGGGCAGCGCATTGCCTCGGCCTCGTATGATCGCACGGTTTGCGTGTGGCATCCCAGAAAAGGACTGGCAGGGGCCTCGTTTACCGGACATACCCAATCGATCTTCTCTGTTGCACTCTCACCAGATGGGCAACGGATAGCCTCGGCCTCTGCAGATTGCACAATTTGTGTGTGGGATGCCGCAACAGGAGAGCTCACAGCAGGTCCGTTTACTGGTCACACCCATTGGGTCCTTTTTGTTGCGTTCTCGCCTGAAGGGCAGCGGATCGCCTCGGCCTCGCGAGATTGCACGATTCGTGTGTGGGATACCACGACAGGAAGTGTTATAGTGGGCCCGTTTACTGGACATATTGATAATGTCTACTCTGTTGCATTCTCGCCAGACGGACAATGCATCGCGTCGGCCTCGGCAGATCGCACGGTTTGCGTGTGGGATGCCAGGACGGGAGTGGTTGTAGTAGGCCCGCTTACTGGACACACGGAGGCGGTCTTCTTTGTTGCATTCTCGCCGGACGGGAAGCGCATCGCCTCTGCCTCGCGTGACCGCACGATTCGAGTATGGGATGCTGCGACAGGGGAGGTCGTAGCGGGCCCGTTCAATGGTCACACTCAGTGGGTCAAATCTGTCGCATTTTCACCGGACGGGCAGCGAATCGCCTCGGCCTCGGGAGATCACACTATTCGTGTGTGGGATTCTGTGACAGGACAAGCAGTAGTCGGTCCATTTACCGGACACGCCAATATCGTCACCTCCGTTGCATTCTCACCGAACGGGCGGCACATTGCATCGGCTTCGGACGATCGCACGATTCGCTTGTGGGATCCTGCTACAGGTATGGCTGTAGCAGGCCCGTTTATTGGACACACTGAATGGGTCAACTCGGTTGCATTCTCACCACATGGGCAGGGGATTGTTTCTGCCTCGGGAGATTGCACGATTCGCATGTGGGATGCCACAACAGGACAGGATATTGTGGGCTCGTCTACCGGACTCACCCATTCGACTAATTCTGGTGCTTCCACTTTGGATGGGCAGACTATCACCTTGACCTTACGAGATCACATGATTCATATAGGAAAACGCAGAGCAGAAGATATTGATAAAGATCACTTTATGGAGAAGTTCCCAATCCATAGTGATGGATGGATGTATGGGGAAGATGAAGAACTCCTTTTGTGGATTCCTCCCATTCACCGGCCATACCTTCATAGAGCTAACACGGTCTGGGTTGCTGGCAAAGATAGAACGGAGGTTGATCTCTCAAGATTTGTGTATGGATTAAATTGGGCTATGGTATACATTCACAGCTCGTCTGAATAGAGTCACATGTATATATGCAAACTCTGATTAGTGAATCCTGAATTCAGTTAGCACCAGCGAGTGTGTCTGAGATATGGCCAGCAGAGTCGTCTTTTCGATATTAGGTCAGGTACTGGTATTTCAAGTTGGTCATTGCATTAAAACACACACATTCTCAGGCTTAAGGCGGTGTTGGTTTTTGTGTCTAGCGGCTCAGGTTTCCTTTCACGTTCTCGCTGAAGTCGCCGAGGGAATCAAGTATTTCGTCTGAGACATCATTTTCTGGCTCGCAGAAGATACTGCAGCTATCCAAAGACACCTAGAGATGCAGTGGCCTGTGCACCGAAGAATAACATGCGCCCGAGCCAGGTCTTCCCCGTGTCACGCACTGGCAGTTCCGTGGCCACCCTGGTGAGCCACTTGCGGCTGCATCCCCAACGGGTGCAATTGAGGCTGGCGATGGCATCAGTGTGTTGCAGTGGGGGACCCCAAGTATTAGCGTCATGGAATACCACTTATGAGCGATTCAGAAGTAAAGCTGCTAGTAGGGCAACAGAGAACGTGTATCGGGCCAAGCGAGACAATGGAAGGGCTGTGTGAGTCAGTTCAGTTATGATCGCCATGATGGCCACATTGCACGATGTAACTGCAGTGCCAGTGGTACTTTGTTCATGTCGTACCTTTCAATCACGATGCTGAATCACGCCTTCATGCCGCTGTAGGCCGTAGCTCTGGAAAACCTGCCCCCCCGCCACACGATGATCAGAAACACTTGGCGCGCACGAAGGATCTGAACCTGGTTGTTGCGCGCACTGATCCCAGACCCCATCAAACATATTGAAAATCGACACAAACGCACCAAACGCCCCTTGCGTGCGTTGACGAAAAATACACCTACAACGTATTACTATCCTCCTCTCACACTGGCAAAGTCTTCATGGTAGTTGTAGCTAGTCGTGCCGTCTCGACGCAGCTGCCAGTCGGTGCTCCGGGCCGAGGCTCAGGTCCGCGCCACAAATTCCCACAATGACGATCAACGCGAGCGCGCGCGAGTTCCAAATTGGCGTCCAGAGGGGGATTGTCAAGATCGCCATCTCCCCGGAGTTCGATGGGATGTCATCACTGCCCTGCTGGCTCTTGTCTGAGTTGACTCAGAGACGTTCTATTCGGCTCATGGACTTGCGCGGCGCCATTGCGGCTTGCGTAGCATGAAAGCCATAATTTTGCGGACTGTTTTTCGTTGAGGGACGTGTGTCACTAATAACACGGCAGCTCCGGATCCACATAGTGTCGCGTTCAAGCTTAATCTTATACATCTTCTCTCCCTTTTTGTCCATTTTTTTAGAGATGCAAACTGAGTTACGCGTGGCTTCTTCGGGCCGAAGCAAGGATGTATGACGTAATTTCTGCTTCAAGTTGCACTTGGCACTTAGACGCGTGAGGCTGGCAGTCTGGATGATAACACAAATAAGAAAAGATTTCGCTAACGAAAGGTTTCTCAACCTGCTTTATACTTCATACCGCTTCTCTGCAAACCTTTTGCACACACCCACACTTTGTTTTAAAAAACATGTTGACGTTCATGCTATCAGCTACTGTTAACCTCACTTCCAAACTTGCTCCGCATTCTTCGCCGCCCATTGGTTTTGTTGTTGAGGGCCCCAAGCAACATTATGATCGCGAGTTTTACAAGGAACTCGTCATGCGTCTCTATGCTGTCAAGGCTCAGAACCGCACTGTTTTCGGCCGCATCCGGATCGCCGGCCTGGACGTCCTCGGTTGGTTTCTTCCTTTCAGTCCGCTCTGGGAAATCTGTTAATCGCCGTAGGAAAAGCAAAAAACCTCTGGTTCAAGTCAATCCCACGCTGTCCCGCGCCAGTTGTTACTGCCCCTGAGGACTTTGACATCCCGCACATCTTTGTTACCGAAGAGACAAAGTCGCCATTGAATCCCATCCGCCGCCGTGCACGTGTCCAGATCCACAGGGGTGCATGCACCAATGTACCCTCTAGCACACATGCATCGATGACTCTGGAAGATCTCGACAGTCTTGAGACAGCTGCCGATGACGACTGGTACCAGGACCAATATGACATCCTGGAAGAAAGTGACGACCCGTGGGAGCCTGGGGATTCGGAATACCACGCAATGCTGGTGGCGGAAGAGGCAACCGACGACACCCTAAGCAACCCCGAGACTGAAAACAACAGCGCTTCGAGAAACGAGGAAGAGTTAGGAGACGACGATGACATCTCCGAGCCAAGCATCTTGGAGGCCCATTGTGGTGATGGACCAAGCTACTTTTCTGCCGCAGGCCAAAGTGGCCCTTGGACGACGCCAAGCCCTACTTCGGTCTTCTTTTGCCCCCCGACGCCAGTATCAACTCTGGGAACATTCACGCCGTCCGATGATGAGAGCGGGCCGAGCACGCCTCACTTTACGCCAGTGCTTATGCACGAGTCCGCCTCTTATGAAGACGCACTCTTCTCCGAATTCAGCGCCATCACTCAGGTGGAAATCCATGATGACGGAGTGAGGGACGAATCGAAAAACGTGCTTGCTCTTCATGGCATGTAGTCAGCAGGGCGCTGTTGACGCGAGGTCTGGGGAGGGGATGGAATTTACAGCGGGGTGGTGACGCATCGGTGGCGTATGGTTTCTAAGGGACAAGAGAAGTGGAAGTAAGCAAGGCAAGGTAGGGATTGTGACGGCTGACAGTGACCAGGGCGCACGACCAAGACACCGAAGGCAGGGCACTCGTAGCAATGCGTCTTTTAGCTGGACCAGCCGTCACATTTTCTGCCCAGCGCTCACCCTTTCGAAGCCTAAAGTTCCGCATGCGACTTCAAAACGTTCATACACGCCTTGGGGAAGGAGGTGTATTGGGTTGCGTGAGGTCGGCAGGCTTTTTTCCCTACGGGGTTTTTTTAACGCCCCGATCTATGATCGCGGTGGTGGTTGTGCCAGTGATACTGTACAGTACTGCATGCTAAAGCGCTAAAGCACGAGGGGCTGAGGGGGGAGTTTGTAACGTTCGTAATGAGAGGAAGATTTGTCAGCCCTCAGCCATCTAATTGAGACTCCGCTCAAACTTTCATTGAGCAAATTCATCCCTCGACGCCGTGGACGACAACGAACATAACTTCAAGACACTTACTATGCCCGTGAGTGCCATTTCATCCGTCCGTATGTTGCAGAAAGGGAGGAGCAGTCGTGCCATGTCAACCTGCGATCAGAGCTGTTTATTATGATGGATGCCACTTTACGGTGTTGGATGTACCACCATTGGCTTGACAATTTCTGCAGCGGGACTCTCAAGGAGTGTGGGACTGATCTAACATTGTTCATCCCAGTTTGAATCAAACTTCGCTCGCTTCGTAGAGGTTGGCCGGGGTAAGTTGGGACTACTTCCATGTCTCGCTCCAATAACTTAAACGTGTACAGTCGTGCTTCTCAAGGCTGGCCCTCATGCAGGCCATATAGCTGTCATCGCTGAAATCATCGACCACAACAGGGTGAGCATATCACTGCCGATCACCGCTGTTCATGTTTCCTTACTCTTGGTACTCAGGCAGTCATCGATGGCCCAACAACGGGCGTTCCGCGCCAGGCCTTTCCCTATCGCCACCTCACCCTCACGCCCCTCACCGTTCCACAACTTCCACGCAGCGCCAGCTCTGGCATTGTGAAGAAATACGTCGAAAAATCTGACATCGTTGGTAAATGGGAATCAACGGCATGGGCGAAGAAGCGTGCTGCGGCAGAGAAGCGGCGAACACTCACCGACTTCGAGCGCTTCCAGGTGATGGTACACAAAAAGTCACGGCGTGATAAGGTGCGCAAGGTACTCAAGGCCGCCAAGGCATGAGCTTTCGGAGGGACATCAGGGTGATTCGGCTAGAGGGTTTGGGCTGTCGTAGTTGAGCGTTCAACTCTCTGAATCCTAAAAGTCAGAATCCATCCCCAGTTATGGGCTTTGTTTCCCTTGTCACTATGTGAATACGATATGCCGATTGACATGTTGCATGTACCCCAAAGATTACCTGGGTAGCTTGCATCCTCTTGAGGCAGGGCTTCTACTTGACACGTGTGTGAGAATCCACAAATGGAATTGATCTCTCACAGACGCGATCTCCGAAACTCCGGGGCTGCCTTACAAGGACACAGTTTCCCACCCATTCTCGGCAAACTAAACGTCAAACTAGACGCTCAACTGTAATCATTTCCATGTCGATCCCCATAAAAAGGCAAGGTTGGATGGGTAATCTTCTTCCCCGTCGTTTTTTTTTGTTCATCACCCTAGTTCGTATGGTCCAAGTTCAAGTCCGTCCCTGCCATGAACGCCTTGCTAATTCCCACTTGCATAGGCTATAACACTCGGCGTCAGGCCAGCTCCCTTAACAACGGCGGATCATGACTCCTCGGATCTTATGTCTCCCCACTGAGCTCCTTGACTTGATTGCCTCGTTCGTCGTAGCGCATCGTGACCTCATTGCCTTGGCAATGGCTTGTCGCGCCTTCGCGTTCATTGTTATACCCGCTCATGCAGCATACCGTACTATTCGTATACATGGGCAGCGTGGACCAACCCCATGGGCAAACATCGCTGCCCACCCACATCGCGCCATAGGAGTGCGATCGGTCGTACTCTTTGATCATTCTGAAGAGGCGCGTTTCCTTCCGGAGCGCGCTCCTAACATCACCGCTCTCCCCGACAGATCTGGACGACGGCATGAGCAAGGAGTACGCGGTGGGTTGAAGTCAGGGACTCTGCTTGCGGCGGCTAGCGCTCTGCGAGTCATGCCGAATCTTCACAGTTTGATACTTTCTGGTTCATTTTCACGCGACACGACCGCATGTCATGCTGCCGAAACCGCGTTCTGGGTGGCGGCAAGCTCGCATGGTTCCTTGAAACGTTTAGAGTATACACAAACACTTAGCCCGCCCGCCCCACTTCCTTGGTATATGACTGACCTTCATTTACATCCGGTGCGTGCGCACCGACTCTTGACACACCGTTTGCTAAATGGTCTTGGTGATATCAGTTATGGTCCATCTCGAACCTCACGTCTTTGACCGTGAAGAATGCTTTGTTCCTCCGTCACCCTCCGAGCGTGACCCAATTCTCTCGCGTACTCCGTAATTCGCCCGCTCTGGAGGTACTGTACCCGTTTCTTTCATCCCTATGTATGATCGTTGAACGTGCTCACGACGACGACGGGACCAGAGCCTCACCGTCGAGACACATGACCAGTCTTTCGACCTGCATATGCTCCTCGGCGAAACGCGCTTCCCGCTCTTGAGCGGTCTCTCACTCTCGATCCACGCGCGTCCAGAACCGACCAACTCCCGCACGTTCTCAGCGCTCCTCGAGCGCACGCCAACACTACAACACGTCGCATGGCGATACCTCGAACCCAATCCTCTATCCCCCAACGCTCTTCCCGCCCTTCGCTCTCTACGCATCGACGTACCTGACAGCCCCGGCGCCGCGGGATGCGGACTATTGCGTACTGCTGAGCACCTCGCCGCGCTCGGTCCCGTTTACGTCACGCCGGAAACGCTAGAGGCGATGGTACAGATGCGCCGGCGGGATACTCTGCGCGTACTCGATGTGGCCCGATTCGACGGCATCGCTTCGCTCGTGCGTGTCGTGCGACTCTTCGCACGTCTGCGATGGCTCCGCGTGCCCGCCGTAGACTATTGGCACGAACACGCGCCCGTCACGCCTGCGCCCGTACATCGGGCCGAGTGGTTTGGCGTTCTCAATTCGCTTCCCATGCTCGAGGTCTTTCGTGGCGTGTCGTTCTTTCACGATCCGGAGAGGGCGAGCATCGAAGAGAACGATGAGCGTGCTTGTCATATATTGAATGTATGTCCGCGGATGCGTCAGGTCGAGCATTGGGACCTCGTTCCTTCGCACGTGATTGCCCTGGCAAGAGACGGCGACTCGGACAGGGTAGTGTGGAGGGTCGAAGTGGTGGATGATGTAGATGAGAGCTTCACATGTCATGTATTCCCAAGAGCGATGCAGAGATGCTATGGGGATCTATGTAATTGAATTCAGATGCAAACGTCAACGTCAATGTCGGAACTCATTCTTTTTTTTTTTGAATCCAATTTATATCAGCGCAGCATGATTACAAAATTAAAGACGCGCTCGGCTACGTAGACGTCTGAACTCATTCAGTTGGATGTGAAAGAAGAGCTGTTCCTTTTTTTTGGTCAAAGGGACTGTAAACAGCCTCGTGACGTCGACGATGCCGTCATTGTCCTGGGTATGTCACCCCATTTCTGGCGTGCAGAAGATACTCAAGAAGAAACCTGATTCAGAGCAAGAGTCATAAACCATTCACAAGTTCAAACTTTTTGGTAATGGGTCCATGACTTTGGGGTCAGTTGACCATTTATAAAAATGCCGTGAGTGTCACTCAACGTACTTATCACGCACTCTCTGCCTTACTAGTTAGGATCTGGCCTTCGCTTGTGCTAATTACGCCGGAGAAGGATACATCTAATTGAGAACCGGGTTTGCGTACACACATACGACTCTATTAAGATGAACTGTCAACGTCACGGTATACCATAGCCCAATTTAAGCCATACACAAATCTTGAGAGATCAACCTCCGTTCTATCTTTGCCAGCAACCCAGACTGTGTTAGCTCTATGAAGGTATGGCCGGTGAATGGGAGGAATCCACAAAAGGAGTTCTTTATCTTCCCCATACATCCATCCATCACTATGGACTGGGAACTTCTCCATAAAGTGATCTTTCTCAATACCTTCTGCTGCACGTTTCTCTACACGAATCGTGTGATCTCGTAAGGTCGAGGTGATAGGCTGCACATACAAAGTGGACGCACCAGAGTAAGTCAATTGGGTGAGTCCGGTAGACGAGCCCACAATATCCTGTCCTGTTGTGGCATCCCACATACGAATTGTGCTATCTCCCGAGCCCGAAATGATCCGCCGCCCGTCCGGTGAGAATGCAACCGAGTTGACCCATTCAGTGTGTCCCATAAATGGGCCCGCTACGGCCACACCTGTAGCAGAATCCCACAAGCGAATCGTGCGATCGTTCGAGGCCGATGCAATGTGCCACCCGTCCGGTGAGAATGCAACAGAGGTGACAGCATCGGCGTGTCCAGGAAACGGGTCTACGACTTCTTGTCCTGTCACAGAATCCCATACACGAATGGTGTGACCTCCCGAGGCTGAGACGATTCGCTGCCCGTCTGGTGAAAACGCGACAGATTTGACGAACTGAGTGTGACCAGTAAACGGGCCCGCACTGGCCTCCCCTGTCGCAGCATCCCATACTCGAATCGTGCAGTCATCCGAGGCAGAGGCGATGCGCTTCCCGTCTGGCGAGAATGCAACAGAGAGGACCATATCAGTGTGTCCAGTACACGGGCCCACTACAACCTCTCCCGTCCTGGCATCCCACACACGAATCGTGCAATCTCCCGAGGCCGACGCGATGCATTGTCCGTCCGGCGAGAATGCAACAGAGTAGACATCACCGGTATGTCCAGTAAACGGGCCCACTATAACATTTCCTGTCACGGTATCCCACACGCGAATCGTGCAATCTCGCGAGGCCGAGGCGATCCGCTGCCCTTCAGGCGAGAACGCAACAAAATGGACCCAATCGGTGTGACCAGTAAACGGACCTGCTGTGAGCTCTCCTGTTGCGGCATCCCACAAACAAACTGTGCAATCTGCAGAGGCCGAGGCTATCCGTTGCCCATCTGGTGAGTGTGCAACAGAGAAGATCGACTGGGTATGTCCGGTAAACGAGGCCCCTGCCACTCCTTTTCTGGGATGCCACACACAAACCGTGCGATCATGCGAGGCCGAGGCAATGCGCTGCCCGTCAGGTGAGACTGAAACAGAAAATATGGAAGATGTGTGTCCAGTAAATGGGCCTGCTACGATCCGCCCTGCTGCCGAGTCCCACACACAAATTGTGCGATCGAGCGAGGCTGAGATGATGCGTTTCCCATCCGGGGAGAATACAATAGAGTAGATAGCACTGGTGTGTCCAGTAAATGGACCGGCTACGACCTGCACTGTTGCAGAGTCCCACACATGAATAGTGCGATCGTCAGAGGACGAAGCGACATGCTTCCCGTCCGGTGAGAATGAAACACAGCGGACCCATTCGGTGTGTCCAGGATACGGGCCCGCTACAACCTCTCCAGTTGCAGCATCCCACATGCGAACCGTGCAATCTCGAGAGGCAGAGGCGATACGTTTCCCATCTGGTGAGAATGTAACAAAGTGGACCTCGCCGATGTGTCCAATAAACGGGCCCGCTACTACCTTTCCTGTTTCGGCATCCCAAACACGAATCGTGTGATCATCCGAGGCAGAGGCGATGTGTTTCCCGTTCGGTGAGAATGCAACGCATCTGACCCAATCCGTGTGTCCAGTAAATGGTCCCGCTACGACCTCTCCTGTTGCGGCATCCCACACGCAAATCGTGCAGTCCTCCGATGCCGAGGCGATGCGTTTCCCGTCAGGTGAGAATGCGACAGAGAGGACTTCTTCGGTGTGTCCAGTAAACGGCCCCGCTAAAATTTCCCCCGTCGTAGCATCCCACACACGAATGGTGCGATCTTCCGAGGCTGATGCGATCCGCTGCCCATCTGGTGAGAATATAAGTGAGTTGACTGGTGCGTCATGTGTTCGAATAGTCATTTCCAATGCTGGCCAATCAGATAACTGTCCGCGTCTCAAAACCAATGTATGGGGGAATAGGTGAAGGTGGTGCTCGACGATGCGGGAAGAGGATGGCGCAAAAGGGAGAGCAGATATATATATATGCGGGACGCTTCTTGATATCGCCATCCCGAAATACCGCACAAACGCGAACGCATCATCCACTAATGCCAACAGATTCTCAACCTCGAATTGGAATGATTGCTGAAATTGTACCCAATAGTTATTACATGTCCTATAACATTATTAGAGGCGCCCACCTTCTGATCAGACCGCAACCATGTGTTCAGAGATGCCAACGCTCGTGACGCAAGACCGACGCTGGTCTTGATGCTAAGCACTTCCAGCCAAAGAGAAACCTTGTCTCGAACAGCAATTGAAGTTTTGGAAACAGGTCCTGTTCAATACCAAGACGTTCTAGATGATCACCCCAGAAAAGCACGCATATGATAGAGCAGGTGGAATATATTCTAAAATTCGAGATTCAAGGTCTGGAAGATCCCTGTTGGCGAAATATGACGACTCGAGTTTGCAAATGTTGAACTTGAGGTCATTGAGCATTAATCCAAGACAGGAATGTGCAAGCTGACGGTGAGCCCTGCCAAGGTCGATGTGAAATACCCCACTCTTCTCATCGGCCAGGAAGTCACGGAAGGAGGTGTGCAGAGGGATGATCGGGAGGGTATCGTCGGGTGAGGTCACGTTACTGAGAAGTGAACCAAGGTGACGGAGCATCTCAATAACGCATTCCGAATCCTCGGGGTCAGGGTTCTCGGGGTCACCCTGGGGTGCATGTCGTCGTAGAATAGTCAAAGTGCGGATGGAAAGTGGAACGAGAGCAGCAAAAAGCTGCCCCATCACGGAACGAAATAGGATCTGTGCTGCAACCGGCTTGAAGTACCCTTCCAGAACTTCTCCGTATATCTGATCCAAAGGATCTTGCCCATCCGACCTCGAGAGTGCCCAACAAACGCTGTATGACCTGTTTCTTGCTAAACCCGAAGCTAGGAGGAGGATTTTTTATGAGCCCGGAAGCAACGGCTGCCCACTGAAACAATCCTTCTGCTGCCTTTGCGAGTTCAACGCCATGTCGTTCGAACAGGTTCAAAGGGAGTTCGCTCCGGAGATATAACCCAATATCTTGCTCCGTCTTTGCAGCCAGTTCGTAATCATCCATATAGAGGGTGCGTACGGACAACGCATTACAGAACGCATGTTCAATACCATTCTCCGGCCTCGAGGTGATGAGGATACGGAAATTGGATGGCAACTCGAATAGGTGTTGAGCTAAAAATTTGTGCAACCCGTCTTGACCGATTGCATCACCACTCTCATCCAACGCATCGACTACGATAAGAATTGGGTCGCTAAGTTGAACGTTCTTGACTGGTTCGAGGAGAATGGATTCGAAAAGTGTGCGATAATGTCGAGTACTACGAAGAGACGGATCATTCTTCAGTACCCTCCCGAGCGCTAATTTGAACGGAGGATAGCGATCGGAGAGATCGCGAGCGAGCGTCGTGAACATCTGGTAAGCTTCATCTTTGGATCCCTCTTTCCGCAAAAACGCGAAGTAAGTGCAGAGGCACTTATTCTGGAATAGACGTGCGACCTCATGTGCGATTGAGGACTTTCCCGTGCCTGCTTGGCCGAGGAGGACGAGCCCACGTTGAGATTCAGGACTCTCGACCCACTTGACGATATGATCCAAAAAGTCTTCGCGTGTGCCCGGAAGACATCGCTTCCTATCGCCAAATCGCCAGCCTCCTTTGTAAGGTAATTCTCTGATGTTTGCCTGCAATTCTTTGTGCCCCTCGTCAGGAAGACTATCCGACAATCGTATTACCATTAGGACTACGCACCAGCTTCTAGTACAGCAATCCCAGTGACGACAGCAGTACTCGCGAGGAAATTATCTCGCAGCCGAGAGAGGCTTGTGCGGTACTGATCGATTTTCGCATCAACCTGGCGGACAACATTCTTCAAAGTCCGCTTTCCTAAATCAAATCTTCATTATGATGAATGACCACAGAGGCCAAGACGACGTACCGACTTGCACATCCTCCGCATACGATGTGATAAATTTGGCACATTCCGAGACACACTCCAGCATCTCATCCAGGATCTTTGGTTGCGTAGACTCCGGGTCCATGTTCCTCAAAATGTCCGCCTTCTTTGCGAAGTCAAACGCATCCAGGATTGCCTGGAGTAGTGTTCTGACGTTGTCGTCACGCTTCAACTGGAGTAGCAAAGTCTGACGGGAGGTGAAAAAAAGATTGAACTATCCATATCCTCCGACAGAGCACGGAGACGAACCTCAGGAATCTTTGAGAGCAATTTCCATGCTAACTTTGCATGGGGGAACAACTGAATAGCAGAAGTTAGTTTAGCACGGGATACGCAAAACCCATCATGATGTTAGTCATACTTCAGCAATTGGGTCGACATTGTCCATCACTTGCTTGATAACAGAAAGGGCCGACTTCCATGTTTTCATGGTGTCCATGGCTTCTATGGCTTCCTCAGCGCGACCAAGAGTACGTGACATCTCCGTCTGGCCGTCTGGTACTGGTCCCATAGGAGCATTGTCCTCGGTAGGAAGGTCACCAGGACGTGCACCACCTCCTTCAGGACCAGGATTGTCCAGTGCTGCCGTTGTAGGACTTGGGCTAGTTGCTGCCTCATTTAGAGAATTCGTGGACACGGTGATAGTCAAGAGGAGTGTGGCCAGCTCTCTTCGGTGTCTACCATGTCCATCATCGTTGTTGAAAACAACTTCAAGTTCTACAGGTAGGATGCTCAGCAAGTGCATGGATAAGAATTCGAAGGAATAGACGAACCGCCTCGGGCTTCACAGGTGATCTCCTCCCTTCCGATAAGGATGTCTGTCCGCATGGCCCTCTTCGCATAAAGAGATATTGTAATATTGGAGAGGGGTTGTAAAGCACTGCAGGACAGTCAGTTGGACCTGGGTATAAAATTCCGACAGCTCTCACAATGAATCAACTTTTTCGTTCCATTCCACGTACTGCGTCACGCTCTGCCTCGATCGTGTCTGCCATGTATTCTTCCCGTTGGTCACCGTAACATAAAACTGTCTCTCTTTACCCGGGAGACTTTAAGACGAGGAAGATTATGCGCCCTTAAGACTGGCATGAGGGAGAGATTTAGTAGTGATCAGAGTAAAATTACTAAGATACGTACCAGTGACCTCGAGCTGGAGTGTGCCCGATTGCGTTCCACTGGCCTGATCGTTGATCGCGCTAATCAAAGTCAATCATTTGAGTAAATACTAGTATGAAAAATGAAGATGAAGTGAATGATGTACCCGACTCCGGACTTTGGAGGATCTGGGCTATAGTAATGGCTAACGTTAACGGGGGCATCGGAATTGGGTGTGAAAGGCGTTGACATACGAATTCGGTTGTGGAAGAGCCATCGCAGACTGAAGTGAGAAGTTGAGACAAGCACTGGCGCCCACCGCGGCATGTCCATGCTGTTGCGACTAGGAGGGCGCTTCATCGTTGGGAACAAACAACAAACAACAGTTTATGTTGACATGTTGCGCGAGTACTAGGCCAGTTCGCTGGAGTTATGCCAGTGCATATTCTTACTCCCGCACGCTGGCATACATCACTGGCAAGGGCCAGCATTTGGCTGCAGACCCGGGGATCCGGGGGATCGTTGCGAGGTCGAAGCCAAATCTACTAGTGAACGAATTGCCTTATTAACCTTCGTAAACAAGCGAGGTATGATACACAAGCACGGAAAAAAAGAAACTATGACAGCTAATTACATACTCCCGTATATGATGAAGTTGCCCTCCACTGAAAGGCTGCCTATGGTCCAGAATAAGACGAATCCTCGTACATACAGTTCACTTTATCCTTTAAAATAGAGAATGGGATGCAAGGGGGTCATGCTGTTCATGTGAAAAGTGCTGTACGGCCCCTTCAAGAGGATGCCTTGACGAGGGTGTGGCTACGGCACCAGTGGGGAATTTGACTTGGTCACTTGTCGAGTCCGTGCCCCTGGTGAAGGAAGTTGCATGTCTCCGTGCTTGGCAGTGGTGAAGGTACAGTATTTCGTCAGTGATCGTCTGCAGTTGCTACATTCTGGGCGGTACCAGAGTGTCTTCTGCACTTCCAGGGCTCGACGCATCAGAGCCCACAGACTGCAGAGAGGAAGAATCTTCGCGCAGACATCGTGGCCGTGCATGTTGACCCCTTATAAGTAGCCTCTGTGCTCCCTCCCATTCTTTTCGGATTCCTCTTTCTTTTGCTCAGAGTTATGTCAGCAGGAAGGTGGATATCTAGAATTTGGGGTCATGACTCACGACGGCGACGGAGATAATTTTATAAGAAGCGAGGATGGTTGGGGAGAGGGCGAGTCAAAGACTAACAAAATGAAAATCAGGCAACCGGTGAGTGAGACTAGGAAGATAGCATTGGACGCAGGCCTCGTTGAGAGGACCAGCGATGAGGACGTCGGAGTTTGGGCGCAAATTGAAGCAACTTGCCACCGCCGGCCCGGGTGACGACACCACATCCGAGTCGCGACAGGATGGTGTTAGAAGGGGCGATGGAATGCCCCGTTGACATTTTTTGAAACATTCAATGTAGATTGCTATGTGATAGATAAAGAGGGCATTCACTCCTGAAATGACACCCGTTTTGCTGGCCTCAGGTCATCTCCCCGGGCCCCATCACGGTTCACATTCAAGTCACCACATTCTCTGGACTGTCCTTGTGCTTTCAGTTCTTGCTGTTTACCACCGCTCTGAACGCCACCTGTATGTACTTTTATCTCTGATTGAACAAGCAAATTCCTAAACAATGTCAGCCTTTCTCGTTTGGCATGCAATGCTTGCGCCCAATGCCAGTGGCGCGCCTCGTTGAAGCTTACTAATTCTTGATTACTGATTTTGGTCAGCTCGTAAAAGTCACATGATCGGCTCTGCAAAACGGATTGACATCTCGTCCTGATTTTAGCCCAATTGAGATAACTGGCTCGGCCATACAAGGATACGGGAAGAGATGGAATGTCGTGGATTTTCTCATGGACCCCTGACCTGACAACTGATTGGACCTGAAAGTTTGGAAGTGCGACCACTAGTACTGTACTGTACAGCAATAAGTCATCTTGGGACTTTGCGACTATCACGAGCTTGCTTTTTCACTTCACTCCCATGGATTCCTCGCCTGTGACTCGGAATACTAGTACGGGACCTAGGATTACAGGTAATTCGGGCCTGCATCACACCGCTTCATCTCAAGCTGAGATTTCTTCTCACCGCTTGCCCCGATAGACGATAAGGGAACTTCAAATTCATCAACGCAAACCCCCAATGGTATGTTGCTCAAACCTCTTACGCAGAAGCTTTCAGGCCCGCTGACCTTGCACTCCTCAATAAAGATAACACCGACCGCCACGCTGCCACGTCTCGTCACGCCAGTGAGTCCCGTAATGTTCCAAATTTGTGACTCGGTATGCAATGCACAACGTGGGTAATGTAGGAGATGCTGGTGATAAGGGTAAACGCAGCGGCCAAGCTCGTGAACCTTTCCCGCTAGATTTGTCGATGCGATAAATGGCATGCATCGTCTCCTCGACCTCATTAGTGAGACTGGGAGCAACGGCTGTGGTGAGGAATTCTAAGCTTGCAGTTGTATGCGCAGGGGCTGACCTTGTACATTGCAGTTGATAAGGTCATTATCGCACAAGACTCTCTCAAACACTTTATCAATGCAATGTCCCCCGGGCATACACATCAATCACTAAAGTCGATTTCAAAACGTTGGATCGACTCATGATTAAACCTCTGGGCGTATATGGATCTAAGGTTGGGATAGTGCGCCTCTTGCGTTCCATCAATATAGTCAGCGAGGACCTGTGAGTGAGCCCTCTGTTCCTAAGTACTATTCGGTAGATAATTGTGGTTCTACTTTAGTGCCCGCCTACTACTTTCTCCAACTGAAGTTGGTGGTTCGAGGCCCACCCTTTCGTCCGGTCTATATATTGTTGCAGGCGGACCAGTGGGTCCTTCAGAGGAACGTCACTATGTCATATACTGGCCCGAGGATTCAACGTGGGATGATTCGGCGGCTTCCTCTGTGTCTCGCAACAGAGTGACATTTATGAGGTGAGCAACTGCCGAATTTCCTATTATCTTCTTCATATTTTTGAAACAGGTATCTCACCAAAATATGTGACCAAGTAGTCGCAATCTTATCTTCCAAGCATTCGGCTTCTATTGTCTGGGACGACAAGGACAATGATAGCTCCGACACTGAATCTGTGGAGACGGGTGACCCAGACAGACTAGTCACCTTTGTTGTTGAAAAGACGGATGATCAAGAAGACGGCGCAAAGTTACGACCCGGTTTTCAGGTATATATAGCGTCCGTTGAAGTTGAATTCACTTCTAATTCATCGAAGATGAATCTCGCGACATCTCGAGCTATGAGATTCCTGCGGAGTGTTCTCCGGATGTGGATCCATCGATATTTATTCCTCGTCTTCTGCACGGGGAAACCACCCAAGCGTTTTCTACCGTGACTTATATCCCTCGTCGCATTCTATGGAAAGAGTTCGACCACCGCCCTATCAGTAGGATGCTTCTAGAACAGATGTTGTAGGTATTCTGGATTTCTTCTAGGCGTGGCACTCATGGCTTTGATAGAAGTGAAAACGCGCTAGTTCTATCAGAGAGTCTCGATGAGAAGGCTGTTAAGATCTTGGTCGACGTGGCCCTTTCGAAACGTTTTCCAGAACAATGCTCCAAGTTGAATGCTGTGAGAAGGGATATTCGTGAAGACTCTCATAAAGAAATGAAAAGGAAACAAAGATTATTCTGTCAAGGACTTCAGGATGAAGAACGTGCTTTGTGGAGCACCCTCGAGAGTCTGTTGTTAACGACGTGGTGAAACTCTTTCCGTAGGTCATTCAAGGCTCTTCCAGGTCCAAAGCGCTAACGCACATTTTCTTGTCATAGCACAATAGTGCCTGCTTCCCTTTCGTCTCATGTACCCGCCAATGGGATTTCTAGCACGAGTCAACATGTCACAGGTGAGCTTGTCTCCATACGGTTTACACACCACCGTTTTTCTGAGACCGAACGCCAGTCGAGGGTCTCCGTCATCTGTACCCTGATTTCGATGACATCTATCGGCAGTGTGTTAAGAGCGCAAAGTTTGAGAGTATAAAGGGGCACGAATACCGGTCTTTGAAGGAGCGTCTGGTCACCTTGCTTCGCTTGCTCGGTAGACATCAAAATCTGGGCTCTGAAAAGCGCACGGAGCTCATCCAAGTGCTCATTTCTGAACATAGTCCTCTCCACGCAATGCAAGCAATGACCCAAGAATCTGGCCTTTTTTCCGGGTTAAAGGACACAGACGAGGAGTCCCTGAAAAGGGAAATGAAAAAGATGGGAAATACCGTCTCTGACCCGAATTTTCTTCTCGAACTGAAGGGAGTCGATGACGGAGATTTACAATCCCCAATCAAGGGGCTGTGGCTCTTGCTTGTACCCAGCTCTCATCCTCAATTGACGCGGCGGTGACCAC